>BJFM01003688.1:0-38500 GCA_016586285.1 Arothron firmamentum | reverse complement strand
CCTGCCACGCGGGAGGCCCGGGTTCGATTCCCGGCCAATGCAACAGTTGTTTTCCCTTTTCGCCGCCGTTTCTGCTTTTTATTTTCTGCCAACCCCACCGTGCTACCGCACTGCTTCTGTGCTTCCATTCCTGTGTGTGCCAGCGTCTCGTTTCCGTAGTGTAGTGGTTATCACCTTCGCCTCACGCTGTCTGTCCGTGCTGCTGCAGACTCGTGAGTATCACGTTGACGCGGTATGTTTTCCATGCGTGTCATAGATTGAAGGGAACAGTTTTCAATCTGACCCTGACTGGTGTTGTTTGAAGAAGATAAAGTCATCACAGTTGTTGTTTTTCTTTAAACAAACAAACAAACAAAACAAACAAACAAAACAAACAAAGAACAAAAAACTAAAAAACACAAAACCTTTGCAGACCTGTCAGCTGGAAGGCACATTTGACAACAAATCGGAATAGCCGTTTTTGGGTTGCCGTCCTGTGCCATCACACACGCCCAAGAGATCATTTCAGTCATTCTGTCTGGCGAGCCTCAATGCATTCCGATGGTGACGCAGTTAAAGCTGCTGTTGTGTTTGCCGAGTCGCTCCTTGTGCCGTTGCTAAATGAGCGGAATGAATGCTGCTAAAGAGAAGACCGCAGGGCTGCGAAACCGAATGCGCACAGGGGTGCTCTGACGTGCCCACAGCCACGCCACAGAATGGCCCAAAGGCACCGCACCGGCTCCGTGGCGCCGAGCCACAACCATCACGAAGAAGTGCGGAAAAGACGGAGAGAAGAGACAGCACCCACGGCGACGAGATCCATTTGCATCCAGCAGTTGTCCGCGCCGGAACGGAGAGAGAGTAAGAGAGAGAGAGAGAGAGAGAGAGAGAGAGAGAGAGAGAGAGAGAGAGAGAGAGAGAGAGAGAGAGAGAGAAAGAGAGAGTCGGCGAAGGTGGGCTTGTGCGCACAAAAACAAGCACTCCCCGTCGGGGAATCGAACCCCGGTCTTCCGCGTGACAGGCGGAGATACTGTCCACTATACTAACGAGGACACGCGTGTGAGTCAATGACGGCAACAATAAAAGGAAAACGTGGAGCGACTTTGCGTGGACGCAGAAAGCAAGTTCAGCCTCACTGAGTCAGTTACCGGGGTAACATATAAAATGAACCTGCTCGCGAGCAGATTTATCCCAAATAACCCCGAGTTTCTCCTGCTCTTGAAGCCTTGAAAGGAAGACGTTTGATTTAGCCCCGTTTTAACTTCTTTGATCCTTACCGGTCTATTTTCACCCTCGATAGTTTCTTGAACAGCATTCTCAGCCCTCACATCGCTCATGTCGCGGAAAAGCTCTCAGTTGGAAGCAAATCCTTTGTATTGTGTTACCATAGTTTTTTGTTTGTTTGTTTGTTCTTTTTTTTTTTTTCTTTTTTTTTTAATCTAATGCATGTGTCCAAGTTAACCGTCGGGCTGTCATAAACGTTACGTTAACACATGAAGCACGTTTGTAGTGTTAAAAAGTCACAGACACCTGAGACATCTCATGGAAGTGTTCCACAGAATTGCAGGTATCTTTTTAATCATTAAATTGATTGATATCTGAAAGCAACAGCAGCCAATTACATAGAATTCCTACTGTAAGATAAATCAGTGTGTCATGTTGCGTCTGTGATTAATTTAGTGAGCCAACACTAGGTGGCGCTGGATCAGCCTTTTTTCTGTTGGCTATAATGGACATAAAATTTAAACATATCCAGAAGTCACAAGTTTGGAGACATGTATGTATAATAGGCATTTAAATGTTAGATAGATAGATACGTTATTGATCTGATAGGCTTTCAGATAGACAATATTAAGTACTGATAGTGATGGACGGCTTAAGCTTTGGCTTTTTCTTTGTTTAGGGGATTTCTCTAATTAATTTAACCTAGTTATCACAGCTTAAATGAAGCAACTGAATGCTGCTTAATGAGGACAGGCTAAACACCACCACAATAGCTTGCATTTCAATCATATCTGACATGTTTGAACTATGTTTTTATATCCAAGGTTAGATATTTATAGGCAACTGGACTTAGAAAGGTTGATCTTGAAGACATTTCGCCTTCTCTCCAGAAGGCTTCTTCAGTTCTAAATTAGTCGGCAGCAGAGCTTGAAAATATAGGAGTCGTTATATATCCATGTCAACACATATGTCAGCGACTCTCAGGTGACCACCCAGGTCATTAGCACACTAACGCTCCACAAGGGCTATATTTTTCTCAGTCAGTGCTGCTAGATTACCTCTTACCCCATTTTACATTTGTATTTGTATTTTTATTTCATTCCTATTTTTACTTGTGTTTTATTATATTACCTGTGTTTCTTTGTCTGTCTATCCTTGTGAAAGCACTTTGTGACCACTGTCTGCGAAAAGTGCTATACTAATAAAATTTACTTACTTACTTACTTTTTCCATTCTTTTGAGCTATCTGACCTCATAGCCTCCCCACAGGCCAGTAGGACACCACACACAGTCCTGTAGCAGTCATCTACGGCGGTATGAATCCTATCACTATCCCTGTTGCCATTTTCGATGTCATCTAAGTGGTTCAGTTTCTTCCTTTCTCCAGGTGATACCTCTTGCTCTCAGGTTCATCACCTGTCACACTGTTGTGTGAGTCTTCATCACACTGTCGCTTGACTCAGCTGCACTTATTCTTTTTTCTGTTTCCTTTAAACTTCATAACTTAGTCTGGAATTCTGTAAATGTGCTAGTACCGTCTATCTGTATGGCGAATGGCATACCCTGTTAAATTCACTTTCAATTAAATTCAGTTTTATTTATATAGCGCCTTTTACAGTAAAATTGTCTCTAGGTGCTTTACAGAGGCAGAAACCCAGAGACTGAACCCCAGGTAAGCACAGTGGCAAGGAAAAACTCCCTTTTAACAGGAAGAAACCTTGAGCAGGACCATGCTTACATCCTGCTGAAAGCCAGCTGGGTAAAGGAGGAGAAGAGGGAGACAGGATAGAAAGAATAAAGCAGAGAGAGAGAGAGAGAGAGAGAGAGAGAGAGAGAGGGAGAGAGAGAGAGAGAGTGACAAAACATCAAACTTGAATAATTCTTCTTTGGAAGATGTTTTATTCGGCTGAAAAAGGCGATGAAGGGAGAAATTATCTTTAGCTAAGCATGGCATATTTACTAGCAGGTCACACTCATCATTCTCAAAGTGCAACTGCAGTTCAACTGAGCAGTGAGAACAACTCGTCTCCACCAGTAGTGACCGTGGCGCAGTAGCGCCTCACAGTGGCGGAGCCCCATACTTCACCAGTAAACAGAGAACAGTGCATATCACACAGAACTGAGAACATGTGCGGTCGTTGTCATTTAGCAGTAGCAAAAACATGACTGGACTCATGTGCTGTACACGCCATTATGCATGGAATTTAACAGCACATTGTGACTGAATCCTGACAGGCAGAGATACTGTCAGAGGTACAACATCCAGGGTATCACCGAGGCCAGTAAGCAAAGAGCAGTTCAAAGTTCAAGGTTGCCGTATATTAGGAGAGGACAACCGTGTGTGGGGTAGTGCTATCTGGACACGAGGTGGACGGTGGTGACCCATCCCCAGCCGGGTCATCTGGGTGAGATTGTAAGATGTCTGAAAAACACTTGTCATCACTGACAAGTATCATCAAGTAGATGTTTGTTATGATCAAATGCTTTGAAGTTGAAAGGGTCAAAGTTCCTCGGGAATCAAACATCACCAAAATTTAATCATCTGTTCCTTTTCCATGTCTCTCTCTCAACATTTCCTGAAAGTTTTATTAAAATATTTTCACAACTTATTTTGATATTATGCTGACCATCACATGGTGCTACCACAGTGTCTTATTTCTACAACTACCAAATGATATTCCATCCATCCATCCATCCATCCATCCATCCATCCATCCATCCATGTCTTCCACTTGGGATTGTTTAGAGTCTGTCCCAGGTGTGTTAGGCTGAGAGGCGGGCTACCCTGGAACGGACAACAGCTTACCGCAGGGCTAACATACAGGGACAAGCATGCACACTCACATTCATATGTATTTCTACATCTTTTAAAACAGATTGTGCAACATAAATGTTGAATATTTATTTTGCCTCTTTAGAAATGTCACAGCGCTGCTGGCAGCTTTCCATTTTGCGTCTTTATCCTTAGCCTTTTCTTGTGAAAATGTACCCATAGAAGCGACAAGTATTTGGGTGGTGACAGAGTTTTGCCTCTACGATTTAGAATGGATTTTAAATAAAAGACTAGATTTCAGCTCCAGGTTCTTTCTCAAAAACACAGCATTTACAGTTTATGAATTACAACCAGTTCATGTAGATTTACTCAGTTTCTAGGTATTAAACAGTTATTTCCATCAATCATGGTCAATCGGTGCATTACACAAACTTTAAAAAACACGAAGACATCGCAATTAAGATGCCGATGTGCACTCAATGCTTGATAGCCAAGGCAACCAGTTGTATGGACCTAAGATGACACATTAAGTTTATCATTGACAGGAATAACATTGAACTATTTTACTATTAAGTGCATTCGTGTTAGATAATGTTTTAATATGGACATAATTGAGATTTTGAAATAGTTCACTTTGTAATCAACACTGAACATGTCAACGTTTCTCAGCTAATTTTACTGTCACATTCCTTCTTCTCATGCATGCTTCTGTTCAACTGCTGAAAGCAGGAACAGAAAGGTTTGTTCCTTAAAAACAGAAATAGTACACAAGCACAAAGAGGAAGAGAAAAACTAGGATCCAATTGGCTGAGCGGATGTAGAGGATCATCAGGCAGATGTCAAAGAGTCCAACGTGCATGTTGGTCTGGTCCAAAGCAGCCAGGGAGTAAACTCCATGATGATGGAAGCGCCAGTGGCCCATTGTCCTTGTGGCCCGTCTCTGCTCACCTTAAGTTACACAGATACATTCCATTAGACCTGGCACCTCAGCTCATGATGGCATGAAAATCTCAACAGTGTTAATGTCAATTAATCAGAGAAAAAGATCAGTGTGGGATTTTTACATTCATTAATTCAAGTATACAAATTCAATAAAAAAAAAAAATGCAGCATTTAGAAATGACATTTTATTGAAAAAACTGATTTCCTGCCCTGTCATATCATAGTTTCAGAGTCTGTTTTTTTTTTTTAAATTGCTAACTGTATGGTCTATATAATATTTTACCCAGGTAAATATTTGTGTTATGCACAGCTAAGTATCTATGTTATCATACGTTTTATTGTCTACTGTTAAAGATAACATTTACTGGTGCCACTAAGCTGTGCCATTAAACCTTTGTTTTCTGAATAAAAACTAATCCCGTAAAACAGATGGAAAATAGGGTCAGTAGTCTTTTTCAAATGTCTGGCGAAATGGATCATTTCTCTTTCAGAAAAGTTTTATTCACTGTTGAAAGAGGATTCTAACTACAAATATATAAGAACAAAACATGATAATAATGTTTTCTTACTCCAAAAGGTGCAGAAGCTTTGGCGAGTGCTGGGCAGAGGCCACTTTGCACACGCAGCGCTCTTAAAGTTCTGCTTGCGGGCGCAATACACTTTGGGGAAGAAGGTCTCAGCCGTTCGGTCGAGCTCTGAAGACAAATAAGAAGAGTGTGTGTTTATGAGTAACTTCATTAACGCAGAATTTCAGAGCCCAGTTTCCCATCAAATCCGGCATCAGGAAGTCTCATTTCTGTCACGCACCTTTGTTGAAGTTGGTGTGTGAGATCAAGGTCCGGCACAGTGGGCAGGGAGTGTTCATGGGCTGGTTGTTGGCAATGGTGCGGAGACACGGCTCACAGAAAGAGTGGCCACAGGGCCGACAGACGTGAGGGCAGACGTAGATGTCGAGGCACACAGCGCAGGTCAGGCCTTCCCTGTCCTCTTTTTCCTCCTCACTGTCCTGCAACAGCTCCCCTGCCTGGGGACCCAAATGTAAACAGAAATACCTGTGTTTGTGCAACCACCCGCGGTGCTTCCTATTTCCTGTGTACAGCTTCCACGTTGGAATCACAGCATTGTAGTGACTACACATTTGTTTAGAGAAGCAGAGCCATGAATCGGTGCGTGGTGCATTTTCACCTTCTCCAGCTGTCTGCGCAGCCATCGCTCTTTCTTCCTCTGTTTCCGCCGAAGGCCCTTCAGATGGTTCTTCTCTCTCCTGCTCAGTTTGCTCGAGGCCAACGAGCCCATAACCGCTTCAGTCTGAGTTCAGGTAGAAAACACTCACAGTTATGGAAACTAACTGATCAATCAATTTGATTTCATACAGGAGTTTGCACGCGTGAGGAAAGACAACACTGAATCCAAATGAACAGCCTCGTCAGTCCTGTCTTTCAGCTCTCCCTTCCATAAAAAAAGAGAAGAGCAGACTCGACACATAGGTTAAGGAAGTTAATTGGGTTCCAGTTTGGCAGAAGTTTAGCTGTGATGATACTCATAATGCAGCTGGAGTTGCTGCAGCAACAGCATATAAACATGCTGTAATGCACATATAATAAACACCTGCATTTGTTATTAATGACACGACATACCGTCACTTGCTCCGCTCCCTCTGTGACGATGGCAGAAACGGAACTGGCTCTGTGAGCGTCCTCGTGGAGAGCCAAGGCCTCCACAGGAGGCACACCATCCCCCAACGCTTGCTGCGGCAGGTGCTGTGCAGGTGAATGCCTCCTCGCCGGGATGAGCGAACGGGCGCTGACAGAGGCTCCGCGGGCAGCATCGCGCTGCGGAGGTGCGGCAGGCGATGCACGCGCGCGCTCATCTGTGTCTGCGCTCGTCAGCCAGGTGGAAGGTGCGTCCGCAGACCCTGCGGACCAACAGCAGGAGGACCGGATCGTGGCAACATCTTCCAGACTGTGCTGCCTCCGATTACGGATGCAGTACAGTGGGCTGAAAGAAAACAACCGGCTTTTTTCGCTGGCCGACGGTGAATTAGAGGTGACTGCAGGACTGCAGACGGCCGTCGCATAGTTGGGATGTGAATAGGGCAGTCTGGTTTTGTTGCATTCAGACTCTTCAGTCTGAGATTCAATCGGCAGCAGATTACTCTGCTCTTTTGTGGGCTTCGCCATCCTTGGCTGGACCATCAGGAAGCATTGTTTGTGTTCAGGATCCACGCGGCTTTTGTTGAGGTGAACGGCAGCATCACGGCCGCAGGGACACTCAAAATGATGAATGAAGTCAAAGCCCCCCAAACGAGCTGAGCAGTTCCAACAGTTGAGTTTTCCTACAGTCCACTGAGCCTGCACACAAACAGATGCAATGAACAACATCTTGAAAGGACATGATTGTACTCTCAAGGCAATAACACAATTTTTAGTCATGACACATAGAAAAAACAAAGAAAAATACATTTACTTTGTAGAAAAACAGCAATTCTGTGCATTCTATTCTAAACGTGTGTCTGTATAATGCACCAGATTGTGATGTCCCTGCCACACAGCACAACGACACTTGCGTTTCTCTGCTGACACACTTACCTGGTGAACCAAGGTCAGTATCCACTCTGGCAGCGTGTCAACATTCACGTGCCAAATGCTGCAAACAGTTGCTGGACTTTCATCCGTGTCCTCGCCCTACTTTCACAGCAAAGATAAACAATTCCGGGGAAAAAATAATTTGTCTTTTGGAAATAAACAACTGATTCAAACAATTTCCTGATGACTCCTTGACTGTTTCAAATTCTAAAGAATAATTTAGCTTTAATCACTTTGACAAAGAAAAAACAAAAAGGAACTTCATTGTGCAGCGTGAAAACCCCAGAGCATGCACACAAAAAAACCAGACAACTAATACTCAGTAAGTAAAAAGGAGAAAATTTTTGACTGACCGCTAACAAAGATGTCGAATCTATGATTTCTTTCCGACACCTCCTGCACCGCAGCATGATTTCACACTCTTCCTCCTATATGCAGAAAAACAGGTCAGAATAGTAATGAACGAATATACTGATTCAGCACTGCCTCCCTAAATAAATACAGTTAAACTGCATTCAAATGTTTGGAAGATGTCCTTTTTTTTTTTTTTTTTTTTACAAAACTGGTCTGTAAAATAGCCTCACGATAAACACACACACACACACACACACACACACACACACACACACACACACACACACACACACACACACACACACGTGTCTGTCAATATACTTGTGTATATCATATGTACATACATACTCTTGCATACATACAGAGAAAGAAAAACAGAGCGACAGCTAGTCCTATGCAGCACATGCGGTGATGAATGTTGATATTTAGCAGCTAAATGATCATAGCTAATGTTAGCTATTTGCAAAGGAACGGAGTCAGTGGTTTGCCAACATATTTCCAGCTATAAGGCATTCTATACACACCATACAAGCGTGGACTACCCACCCGACTGCTGAAGAGGTTGTCAGAGACGAACTAGGGAGGAAAACACGAAGACAAATAAAGTTGGAACAGCCTGTCGCTTTAAATAAACATTCCGACGTCACAGAAGCCGGACGACTACAGCGAGCTTTAAGGGCCAAAGCACAGAAAGGCATTTATTTATTCACCTTTCCCCCCCTAATTCGTCATAAGCAGCCATCATGGATTACCTCAAATCTGCCAGAAAAGAATGTGAAAAGATAAAAGCAGAATTAGCTCGACAATTAAAAATGATTACGGCGACAGTGTGTTGCAGTTCCGTTGGTCGCATAACGGACATAAGCGTTTTCATTATTTATTCACAACATGGTGGCTGAAATGCTGGTTAAAAGGTTAACGGTGTTTCTGTATCAAGTTGTATAAGACTAATAATGCATAGGATAAGTTTTAAACATTTAAACAGTGACTCGTACTACAGAAATGTAATCCAGCATTCAGTATTGATGGTACGAACATCACATTTCACAGACATGTCACACAGGATTTCAGAAATTCTTAAAATATAGTTCACACAACTGCCAAGGGATAGCTGGTACAATGCGAAGTCCTTGAATAACCACAATTGCAATGGCTGCAAAATAAGATTTTTGTTAAACAATGATTAAAAATAGTAACTTGCATTTATTTGGATAACTTGATTAATTACGAAAGACAACTGCGTTTTTGACGTTTTACAACTTATAACGCCATAACAACAAATCAACGATAGATGGCAGTGTTACACCTGTTGATCACACGTAACGCTGATTTTGATTCTAAAACCAAAAAAGAAAAATAAATTATTACATTACACATTATTCTCAAAATATCACCTTTAAAAAAACGGCATAAATCTGATGTTTATGCTTTCTTTTCTCAGTTTTAAAATATATGTAATCTTTCTGCAACATGCAGGGTTTTATAAACTGGTTTATACGTCATTATTTTCACAAGATATTAAAAAGGGATCAATGTGCTCTTCTCTATGCATGAATACTTTTTTATATACAAAGACGAGACACAACTGGCCGCCATCCAACACTAAAGTATGGCGAGGATATAGTACGTCTGCTCTACAGCAATTGTAGATCTTGGCTGACAGACTTTTACTTTTGACGTTTTGAAAATACTTCTTTCCATCTGTAAATATGAATTGAAACTGCCCGATGTTGTGTAACTTAATTCAAATTTCAAACAATAAAAGATGATGCATCAGTGAGGCTTCCTCGTAACGTCCAAATCTGTACCAGTGTTAAGGTTCTTCAAACATGAAGAAAATATGGTTCTTCTGTCACATGCACTGATGGCCTAAATGATTGAGCCCAATATTTTAGTTTATTATATTACTTTGTAGTTAATTAAAATTTATTTATTAGGACGAGGGCCTCATGACGTTATTTACATCTTACGTAGTTTGAATTTACAATAATTTATTTCAAACAAACACATTTATTATTCAGGCGCATTATATGACTTTAGAATGTAGCAAATTTTGTTAATAATAATTCCAATCCCTGATAGTTAGTAAAACAAACGTGGGGACACCAATTTGTGAATATGAAATCCTGAAGTTATAAGACAAGTGTTTTAAAACGAGACATTTAGATTAGCAAAAGGCTGATGTTACTTGGACGCTGGTGCAGCTTCTGACGCATTTTCCATCACTGGTATAAAAGAGCAGCATCACTGTAGATCAGCAGCCTCGCACTTTTCTGCTGCACCATGCGCTCCTCCGGGCGCAGCGGCGTGTTGCGCACCCGGATCTCCAACAAGTAATGGAAACGCTGCCCAAATTGAAGCTCATCAACAATGGAGGGCACAAATAACACAACAGACTGGACCCATCTGGACAACCTATCCAACAGAACTTCCAAACCTCTAGACGAGGAAGTGAAACTGAGTTATCAAGTGGTCACATCCTTCCTGCTCGGCGCGCTTATCCTCTGCTCAATATTTGGGAACGCGTGCGTGGTCGCAGCCATAGCTTTGGAGCGCTCTCTTCAAAATGTGGCCAACTATCTGATCGGTTCTCTGGCAGTCACCGACCTGATGGTGTCTGTGCTGGTGCTGCCCATGGCGGCGCTTTACCAGGTCTTGAACCGCTGGACTCTCGGACAGGTACCGTGCGATATCTTCATATCTCTGGACATGTTGTGCTGCACGTCGTCCATCCTGCACCTGTGCGTCATCGCGCTAGACAGGTACTGGGCCATCACTGAGCCAATAGACTACATGAAGAAAAGGACGCCAAGGAGAGCCGCTGTCCTCATCAGCGTCACCTGGCTGGTCGGATTCTCCATATCGATCCCACCGATGTTAATCATGCGCTCTCAGCCCAGCAGCATGGCAGAGGACAGAGCCAACCCCAAACAATGCAAGATCACGCAAGATCCCTGGTACACAATATATTCAACATTTGGAGCTTTTTACATCCCCCTCACGCTGATGCTGGTTTTATATGGCCGCATCTTCAAAGCGGCCAGGTTTCGGATCAGACGAACGGTGCGTAAAACTGAGAAAAAGAAAGTGTCTGACTCTTGTTTGGCGTTATCGCCCGCAATGTTCCACCGAAAGACTCCTCGAGACGCACAGGGGAAGTCGTGGAAAAGGAGCGTGGAGCCGCAACCTCTGCCGAACGTCAACGGCGCGGTGAAACACGCGGAGGAAGGCGAGTCTCTGGAGATTATCGAGGTGCAAAGCAACTTCAAGAGCAGCCTGCCGCTGCCCAACACCCCGAGCACGGTGCCGCTGTTCGAGAACAGACACGAGAAGGCGACCGAAACCAAGAGAAAGATTGCGCTGGCCCGCGAACGCAAAACGGTGAAGACTCTCGGCATCATCATGGGAACCTTCATCCTCTGCTGGCTGCCCTTCTTCATCGTCGCCCTAATCATGCCCTTTTGCCAGGAGTCGTGCTACATGCCCCACTGGCTAAGGGACGTCATCAACTGGCTGGGCTACTCCAACTCTTTACTCAACCCCATCATTTACGCTTATTTCAACAAAGATTTCCAGAGCGCCTTCAAGAAAATCCTCAAGTGTCATTTTTGCAGACCGTGATGGGTGAAAGAGAAGCCCTGAAAATAAAGCAAGCCGCCGGTTAAAATGGCACAAACTGAATGTTGCAAACACAGAAAGAGGATAAAACTAAGAGTAAAGCTTCAAAAAAGAGAAGAAAATAAACGATAGGGCTCAAATGGTTTTGTCCATCATTATCATTTCACTTGTTCTAGGTCAGGTCCCTCTTGTAAAAGAGAATTTTAATCTCAACGAGTTTTACCAGGTTGAATAAAGGTTATAAATAAAATATAGATCACCATCGTCATCATCATTTCTACAAGTGTTATATTTCTGTCTGTAGTCGGTCTATGCATAGAAAAGCAGTGATCATCTGACTGGAGCTCTCTGTTCCCTCTGTGTCCTCTGCAAAATTCAATAAAGAGTAAATTTTCTAGATTTTTGTGTCTGAGTTATTATGTGCTCCTAAGAGAAATACAAGTAATGTCTTAGCATCATTTATGACCCACTAACTCAAATTTAATGCCATTATTGGATTATCCGACTCGTCATTTCTGTTTATTGCAGAAACTACAAATGGATATAAATTTGACCAATTCTGACATTTTGTTTGGCTTTAAGAAATAAGAATATACTAAATTTACCAATTGTACATTTTATTGAACTAATTAAGTCATTTAAGCAGCATGAAAACTCTAATTCAACAGTAATACACCGTTAAACATTTAAAAATCATCATACTGTCATAAATATATTACTTTGCATCTAAATCTACAGTTTATGACAACTGAAGTTGTTATTAAGTCAATTTGAAAAGTCAGCTGGTATAGTCCACTATAAAAATATTCAATGATATGTATAGAATAAAGCACAGGAGCAGCTGTCTCACACAACGTGTTCTTAAACAGCAAGGAAAAAAGATGCTCTGTTCTCTAGTGCGACTTGTTTCTGCACACAAATGCGCCTCGAGCAGCTGCTTTGTGGAAAAGTGAAACCAAGCCAGCAGCCAGCCATCTGATATAAAGAACACCAGTAATAATTCAGGAAAATGTTCATCATAAACTATTCCTGCATTTCCAAAAATTAGTTTATTTGTTTAGTTATATTAGTTTTAGTTTTACAAGTCACACAAAACAAGTCACATCCAACAGCTCTAGGGAGTCACCAGGAGCTAAAGACACACTGCTGAAAAAACTAACTAACTAACTAACTAACTAACTAACTAACTAACTAACTAACTAACTAACTAACTAACTAACTAACTAACTAACTAAATACATCACCACTCTGCCACTTGATGGTGGCAGTAATTTCATTCCATTTAGGGGGTTTTGTGGTGATGTGGAACACACACACACACACACACACACACACACACACACACACACACACACAATCACACACACACACAGATGCAGAGTTTGATATTTCTCACTGACCACTGTCTTTATTAATTCTTAAAAAAAGGCTGTCAAAGGGCCACACAGATGCAGCCGAGAGAGATGATCACCATAGCAACACATGGGAGACGCGTACTCTAGAAACCGAAGGGGCAATTACCTGATCAAAGGTCTAGTGGAACACAGGGATACTGAGGCGAGGGGCCCACAGCTGGCTGCCCGCTCAGACGACAAGCAGCTGTGGAACATGTCCTCTCCACTTCTCCTGTCATCAGTTCTCTGCAGACTTTCACCTGAAAGCAGGGAGCTTTGAAAGGAACTCACTGCAGGAACTATGGACTAAATGAAATTCATTTACTCCCTGGAAGACTTCTCCAGATGCACAATAATTCTGAATGTTCTCCAGGACTTTGGGGCTGCACTGCTGGACATTGTCACTCAGCTGTTGATTTCCACTGCCTGCATGTTCTGGCTGCTCTGGGGGAGCCTTTGTGATGTAACGCAGAGTGTTCTTTCAGCTGGACAGGAACTGTATCAACAGTTCCTACCTGAAACAGGTCCTGGCCAACTTCAGAAAAACTAGTTGTCAGACGTGCAGAAGTTTAATCATGTCACTGACTGCTTTCATAGATGTACAGTAAGAGAGAGAGAGTGGGGGATGGGGTGTCAACTGTTTCCGTTCCAGCCATAAACCATTTATACAAGTCGTGACAAAGACGCTTCATAAATGTTTTCCTCTTCCTCACTAATCCCAGTCCAGATTGGCTTTAACTTCTCAGAATGAATTTCACACATCCGATTGTTCAGACCTTTGGAGCTCTTTTCTGCCATGTTGGATTGATGACTTCATCAGAAGCTTCAAACGGTAGGTGGGGTTGAAGCTGTTACTGCTCCTGCCAATGAGTGGTCTCAGAACAGTGTGATTCTCTCACACCAGCCGCTACTGATGAAAGCAGCTCAAGTGATACTTTTAAAAAACAA
The DNA here is from genome assembly GCA_016586285.1 of Arothron firmamentum. Taxonomy (NCBI): domain Eukaryota; kingdom Metazoa; phylum Chordata; class Actinopteri; order Tetraodontiformes; family Tetraodontidae; genus Arothron; species Arothron firmamentum. The sequence goes on along the minus strand of BJFM01003688.1, from coordinate 24,683 downwards.
GACATTTTAAAAACAAAATTGTATTGTATGTATGCATTGTATTGTAAAAAAATATTAAAAGGAAATAAAATCTTTTGAGGCACTGAACAGTAGCTTCATTAATGGGCATGACAAAAATATGACAAAATTTCCAATGAACAAGAATTTATTACAAACAATTTGGATTCAGAAGCTGAGTTTAAACTTACTATTGACTGAAAAATATCTAAAATTCTAATTTAAGACAACCCTTTAATAATATGGCTGTAAAAATAAATGTTTTTTATATATTTTTTAAAGTATCTAAGTCTAAGAGTAGTAGGAAAAAAAGTTGGGTATTTGGGAGGTGAACTAATGTTTATTATTAATGGCCACTTTTCAGTTTTTGGACAAGAATTCATTATATGCGTTGCCTGTTCCTTCTCCCTGTATTAGAATTTTTCAAATTTTCTTAAAAGAACGTCCACAGAACAAAATAAACATTCTATAAATGAATAGTGCATGATTTTGGCCCATTTCAAAAGGAAATCAGAAATGGCAAAGGACAGTAACACATCATTTGTGACAGCAAATGTTCTTTTACCCTCAACAAGCAAAAGCATGTGAATGTGCACGAGGATGCTCAGCAGAGATGACAGAAGTCTGAGCACAGCAGGCGCTGGCTGGGGCTTCTGCATCGTCTCAGGGACGTCCACTGGATGCACTCAGCTCTAAATTCAATTGCTCACCGGAAGAGTGTGGATTAAATTTCATCTGTACGCTCTTGAACTGTGCAGTCATGGTTTTCCTGGGGTTGTGCCGGCAGCATTCTGCTGTCAGAGGAATAACGTTATGGCTTTTCAGAGTCTTGTGGAACCAAAATAAATAAATACAAATACCAGCTTGTTAGCTTTCTTTTTTTGAGTTTTTATTAGGGTAAAGATGGCAATTATAAATAAGCGAACATCTCTTTTTTTAAAATTTTCTTTTAACAATTTTGAGTCACATAAAGTTCCTGTTAAACAATAAAACGTAGATGATTTTTCATGCTTTCACAGGCTGTTCTCTGGATCCTGTCTGCAGGTGTTTCCTCTCGTCATCAGCTGATTTACTGTAATCACAAGATAAAAGTCACAGCCAGCGTCACCACCTCTCACAGAGCTGCTCCTTCGATACGCTCACTGACCTTCATGTTGGTGTTGTCATCTGCACCGTGGTCACTCTCAGAGCAGCTGTCCATTCACTACAGACTATAAAAGATACCACAGATACTCCACAGATTTAAGCTGCTGGAGGTACTGCAAAACTAAAGAAAGCAAAAAGTATCAATACTTAAGAAAACAACACTGCCATCATGATATTTAGTTCTGTCATGTAGGATAAACCAACCAACCAAAAGAACAAACAGTAGATTTTTAGTAAGAATTAAAACATTTAGCAAGTTTTGGACATCCTAAACATCCTTCATGTAGTTTATTTCAAAGGGATTTATTTAATTTGGGGGGGGGTTCTAGATGACTGGGCTGGGAGTTAGTTTGCAGACCACAAATTTGAAAGTGGGCTTGGGGCAACAGAGAGTATTGTGATCGGTAGTCGGTAGGAATGGTGATATCACATTTTCTGACTACTAGGACAGCATGAAGAAGCCATCATCCCTTTATTTTCTAGACAAAATGGATAAAAAAATGTAATGTTATTTAATCTTTTTAAGGATAGAACTTGGAATTATGAGTTGTGAGTTCTTTTCATGTCCACTATACGAATAAATGAATGAACTGCAATTCTTTTGTCCTTTTACTATCTTGTTGTTACAAACATTCATCCTGATAAGTGAACACATAATTATCAATCAAAATTATTTATTTATTGTTCTTTATGTTATTACTGTTTTGAGTAAATTCCATGAATTAAACACTGTTACAAAAGTGCAATTCTTCCACAGCAGATGTAATGTAATATTGTTGCGCACATTTGAGGTCACATTTGTGGCTCTCAGGCAGATGGATCATGGGTAGAAGGAGTGTCCCTGTTGGTCAGAGAGTTTTTTTCCACAGACATACGAGTTCATGTGCTTGTGACTTCCGCTATGTGATTGAGATTAAAGATTGACAGAAACAAACTTTGCAACTGGGGTTATTGTCATCCTGCCACAATATTGTCATATCTTGCATTTGACTGTATTTAAATAAAGTTTTAAAATATATAAGGAATGTCATCCAGAATACTACCGAGGCGATCTGGCAGCCCAAGCCGATCTGGTACCTACATCGAGTTAGGGTTATTTTCCTTGAGTAAGTTAGGGGAGTTAGGGTATCCTTGAGTAAGGTACCTAACCCCAAATACTCACACTGAAACTTTTCTCTTAATAACTGTGCATGTGTGTCACGGTTCAGGTTTGAGGACCCAAATGCAGAGCACACTCTCAGGTTTGCAAGTAAAAAAGTTTATTAAAACTGAACAAAAAGCCAGTGCGCAGGATGAAAACGTAATATGCTCACACAACAACCCAGCACAGGAAAACCAGGAAGCAGTAAACTCCCAGGGAGCGAACAATCCAGGGCGAGAGTCCTCAGGTTGGGGAAATCCAAATAGTCTGTATCGGGGACAGAATGCTGACAGGAAATCTGGGGAAGAACAGGCTCAAAAGGGCAGGTCAGCAACAGGCAGGGTCGATCACAGACTAACGGCAATAATCCACGGGTGGGGGGATCTCGTACCGCACGGGAAGAGTTCGAATAAGGAACAGCCAAGGTTCTGGGAGCGGGGGATGAACAGACAAGAAGAACACGACGATCTGGCAAAGAGTCTCTGTAAGCCTGCAGCTTAAATAGCTGTGTCAATTAGTTGACCAGGAGCAGGTGAGGCTGATCAATGCTGCAGGTGTGGCTGATCAATGCTGCAGGTGTGGCTGATCAATGCTGCAGGTGAGGTTGATCAATGCTGCAAGTGTGGCTGATCAATGCTGCAGGTGAGGCTGATCAATGCTGCAGGTGTGGCTGATCAATGCTGCAGGTGAGGCTGATCAATGCTGCAGGTGAGGCTGATCAATGCTGCAGGTGTGGCTGATCAATGCTGCAGGTGTGGCTGATTGGCAGCTCAGCCACAGGAGTGGCTGATCAGGGGACGTGGCACAGCTGAAACGATGAGATGAGCAGGTAAGGGGAGGGTCAGAGCCGGAGCAGTCCGGCAGCTGTGACAGCTTGTTTCTTTGTCATAACTATAAAATAATAATTTATTTAGACATGTTGATTTGTCTTTAACCCCAACCGGTCAAGGCAAATGACTACCCTCTGGAGACCGACTGTGCCCCAGGTTTCTTCCTACAGGGGAGTTTTTCCTAGCTGCTGTCACACCATGCTTGCTCTGGAGGGTTCAGCTGGTTTTCTTCTAAATGTGTTAAGTGCTTCGAGACGCCTTTGGCTGTGACTTAGTGCTCTACAGATAAAAGTGCTCTACAGTAATTGATTGATGATGATAAATAACATCAATGTATTAATATCAGGGAAAATGAACAAGGGAAATATGGGACCTATAAAATCAACAGTATGACGATATCTGAGATTTTCTCTATACAAAAAATAGAAATATTCCATTATTATTTTTGATTACTATTAAACTGCAGACACAAGGCCAGTTTGTTAGTACAGTGGCCAACAAGTGCAAAAGACAACAGTACATCAGAAAGGTTTGCTGATCAGTGCTGTGGCTGCAATGTGGTTGGTGCCTGTCAAAGTGGCAATACCTGGTTCATGGTATCCATAAGGCATTGGGAAAAATGTGTGCATCATTTGGAAGAAGTTGTAAAATGTCATTTACCTTTATTTTACATAACAGTTCTTGGCACAAATGAAGTCAGATTTTATTATCACTTTATTGTACTTTTCAAAATAATGACATTTCCTTAAAGTGACAACACTATTGCAGATGGTCACGATGACCCATGGCACGTTTACAAATGTCCACATTGCATTAATGGCATTTCTGCGCAAACCTCTGTGTATTTGAAATATGTCTAGACTGGTGGAAGATGAAATGCCGCATAACTAACAGGCAGATAATCACATGTGTGGATGATTTTCGCTTCATCTGTAGAGTTGCACCATGCGGCAGAGGTCAGAGAGATGAGTGCTCAAACAGGATGACCTTTGACTGGTTGGACAGGCTGGACAGTCTGGATGGTCTGATAGCTCCGATCCGGGAGTACACGTCTGCGTCCGAACAGGCCCCCCATGACAGGTGAGGGCTGGGCGGGGTGGCCTCGATTAGTGGTGGAGGAAAAGGCAAACCCAGAACAGGTGGAGCTGGAGAAAGAGAGGGTGGATTCATTACAGGAGGAGGTGGGAGTAGCAGCGTGGGAGGGGGATCCCTTGGTGGAGGTGGCAGTGGGACTATGACAGTGGGCGTCACTTCTGTTACATTTTGAAGAGGTGGGGTCGCTTCAGGAATCTGGAACTTGGATGACTGTTCCTGAGTTGGTTTTGGATGTTTGAGTGTGTAGGTAGCACTGTGGAAAAAGCTGTAGTACTCCAGGGCGTGCCTCGCCCTCGCCAGTCTCAGCCTGCAAGACACAGGACATGGTTTCCATATATTTATTTGTACACTGGTGATCCAATGATGCCATTTGAGCTCTTCAGGTCCTTTTCCAGTAGAAGAATAACATTCTTTACCAGGCATGTCTGTACTTTATTAAACGGGAACAATACTAGTGTCTGGCTGAATCCAGGCTATGCAACACACACACGCACGCACACACGCACACACACACAGAGTCTTTAAAATGTACCAAAGTGTGCAGGCAGTTATTCTGCCAGAGAAAACACCAGTTAAGATGTAAAACTATAGATGTTTTTAGCTAGATCGCTTTGTGAAGACAATAAAATGTAGAATGGGTCTCCAGTTTACTACCAAACAAAGGTGAAGGTACTCCCTGTAACCTTAATGGTCTGCATCGTCCTGCATATTTAAACTGGTACTTGATGAAATCCAGACATCTGCAGTCTTATGTCTTCACTTTGCCTGCTGGAGGAGCACAATAAAATGTGCATTTTAAGAAAATGGTTCTTAGGAGAACCCGCAGCTAACTCTGCCCAGCAACTACTTACAGCTGCAGCATCCCTCAGTTTTTCCTCAGTTCTATTTGCATTTGTCTGACCACAAGAAGAGCTGTCATCAGTTATAGTTTAGTGATATAAATGGTGAAAAGCGGAGAAAATATATCGAAATATATATATCTATTAGACCCTAATAATTTTGTTAAGAAAACAGCACCTATGAATATTATGTCATAATCATGTAATGTTTTGTTGTGTTATTTTTCTTATCAGTTTGAGTCTCATTTATTTGCAAAGATAAACCTTCGGGTTGATTCTGCTGAGACTTTGATTCTATTGAATGCCAATTTACAGGAGCCTCATTCAAAAGACAAATGCTATATGTTTGCTAAAAGGTCAGCGGTGTTTGGTGGAGTGTTGCATGCCTCAGGGATGAAATGTTTTTTTATTTTTTGCAGTTTTCGAGGTTTTCATGGCTCGTAGTTGGACAGGCCACCACGCGAATGAGCTACACACCTGTGTCTCATCTGTAAGAGTCTGTACAGCAGCAGCAGGATTACAACTCCAGCCAGAGTCAGCAGCAGCATGGCCACCCTCAGGTCCAAGCTCCAGCATGATTTCCCAGGAGAGGTGCAGCTTCTGGGGGGCTGTGGTGGCTGGACTGACCCCTCCATACCCGGTTTTAGGATTAACACTTGCCTGGAGCAGTTGGAGCTGGTCGGCGTTGGACCGTGGAAAAATCTGGAGATCAGATATGACAGCCGTCCCTTCATCTGTCTGTCTATGACATGTATAAAGACAGACAGGAAGGCAGACACACAGACACACACACAGACAGACAGACACACAGATAGACACTGATGTTTCTGCAGGAATATGTGAATGTGTTGTTTATTCTGGTGCTGGTAACATTTAAACGTAATAAAACATTTGCTCCCGCCTGTCTGTCTGGAGCCAAAAGACATTTTTAAACACTCCAGTAACTGGTGTTGTGGCCATTTAGGGTCAGCGATCTCAAACCATCAACACGTTCTTTGCCTTATTGCATTCGGCCAATCTAGCCATTAAAAAAATATTACCGCTGTCAAGTAGGTTATGTGACAGCCGGCATTTGATTGTCTGTCTGTCTTTATACATTCTTAACCCTTTCTGTCTGTCTGTTAATAAAATAACTCCAGAAGTTATGAACAGATTGTAATTTCATTTTCAGGAAACATTGATAATGCCCCAGGGAACAGATGATTAAATTCTGGTGATGTTCCAGATACCGGAGGGACTTTGACCGTTCATCTACTAAAGATCACAGGCCAGGATCAAGGGGCTATGATCATAAAGCAACCTACTATGGTATGTAACTTTGTATTAATACTGCCTACATACAGTATATACTATACCACAGGTGTAAGTCACAGTATGTGGACGAACGAGCTGTTTAGTGGAGGTCTGTACTCTCTGAGTGCTTTTCCAATAAATATTCATGTTAGATTTCAAAGGTCTTTTCCCATGAAAACATCATTCGAGGTTTGGACATTAATTTTTAGCCCAAAGCTAGTATGACCTTCCAGCTGTTTTTACGCGGTAATCAGTTTCTTTAATTATTCAAGTAACTGATCAAATAAAATATCCTATCTAAATATTTGGTGTTCTGCCCATTGATTTGCTGCGCTAATGTGGCAATTTTTTTCTCACAGTTGCTGGTCTGCTCCGGCTGTCGCCCTCCCCTCTCCGTCTCACCTGCGCAGCATTCCTGATCATCCACACTTGCTTCTCATCTGTAATCTGCACGGTTATTTAAACCACATACTCTAAGAGACTCATTGCCGGATCGTGTGTGCATTTGTCGTTCGTTCCCGCATTCTGTTTGGTGCCTGGTTATCTGATTCTGACCCTGTCTGTACCCGACCTGATTCTGCTGAGATGCCCTGGGACGCCCTGACTGCCTTTTGTACCTGACCATGAGATTGCCTAATCCTCTGTTTATCTGCCCGGAACAAAACCTGGTTTTATTCAACCTTCGTGTCGCTCCTGGGTCCCAACCATGAATTCTGATCATTTTTGTTGTTTCCTGTTTTGAACGGCCTTTGTATCCAGCATCATGAAGTGCTTTGATGTGGACTTCATTTTTAATGAGCTCTTCACGTTTTAAACAGGACTTTCAAAATTAACTTTCAACCATTAAAACAATTTTTTCTGTTCGGGAATGCAAGTAAATAATAATTTAATAATAACTTGACATCTTAATCAAGAAATAATTATGATTTATTTTTATTTTCAGTTTTTTTGCAAATCACTTCTTTTGAAATTTTATGGATAAGAATGATCATTATATTTTAGCATTAAAAATCAGCATTTTGGGTGAAGAGCTTCTACATATTAGTGTATTAACCCTTGCAGAAACATAAAAACGCTGTTTTGGTAATTACCATTTCTGTTAATTTAGGGCAGCTGTAAGTATATATATATTTTTGCTTGTTTGTTTGTTGTTTTTTTAACATAACAGACCAAAATGCACTGAACGTCTCATTCCTTCGAAGAACCATAGAGCATTAAAACTAAAAACTACAAAAGGACGACAGAAAATGAATATGGTTAAAGATCTTTCTTGTGTCCTGGTGCTCCCACAAGCACGCTTTCCTTTTTCAGTTGTAGAAAACAAAGTGGCTCACGTATCCGGTCAGACGCAGCACTGAAGTAAAAAGCAAAGAATCGGCAACTTACATGTATTTGTTGCTGTTGCAGTAGGCACATTCATGGAGAAAACATTAAAAAAACAAAATGTCTTCATGACTTTCCAGGATATAATGTTGAATACTGTGGATGCGACAGTGGGAGGAAGCCACTGAAAAAAATCAGGAAACAGTTCACTTCCTGAACACACAATCCAGGGATGTGACTGTGGACCACTTCCTATTACCATGCTGACAGGAAACTGGACAAGGATGTCTTTTTTTACATGCACTTTCAGCTTGGACCCAAGCAAATATTTAGTGTCTCAGCAGAATTGTGAGCACACATTCAGGGCCTGGTTTATTAAGATCCCAAATAAAGAGCGCTAAAATGCGTGCACATGTGTATAGATTGCCAGCAATTGACTACAGGCGAAGAAGAGGTAAAACCTTCTCTATTTAAATGAGGATTTTGTGCAAGTCAAGGCATTTCACCATGGATAATGAAGAAGAGAACACCCAATTATGAAACCACGGAATTAGAGGTGTTGGTGCAAGAGGCAAACAATCATATTTGGGGGTTACAGCAGAAAAATACCAAGGTTACCAGGAGAAACACAGCATGGGCTATCTGTGAGAAGGTTAATGCTGTGAGGAAAACAAAAAAGCACTGAATGAAATTAAGAAAAGATGGCAGGGCATTTGAAGAGGAACAAAGGAAAAAAAATCACACAGAATAACAAGTCGGCAAATAAATCAGCTCTTAGTTCACAGAGAAGCACAAGAACAGAAAAGATTTGTTCTCTCATTGACTTTCACTTCCTTACGCCACCTCCTCACAACAATACCTGCAGCCAGGTAAGACCCGGCTTTTAAACGTGCTACACATAGATGCAAAAATAATCAACGCAATCAGTTTCAGGGTTGGTAAATCACATTTTTGAGAGAATTTCCAAAAAATGTCAAAACAGGGCCATTCGGTCGATGCTGTACAGATGTTGCAGCTATTACTCCGCATAAAGACGTAATTAAAATGATCATTTTCTGACTTCTCCTCCTCCTTTTAAATATCTCCCATTCACAAAATTGTCAGCTGCCGCCACACACACACTATTTTTAACAGTAGAGGCGTAACGGCCAACTTAAACGGCTGCCGCCATGTTTAATTCTGTTAAACACCGCTCTGTGTATGTTATCATCAATGTTGGACTGAGCACGCGGGTCACTCCAGGAGAGTGAGCTGTTCACATTGCAGCCTGCAGAAAAAAGGCCACACTTAAACATGGACAGCCAAACAAAACAATCAGATTGCAGCAATAAATTAAAATTGAGCGTTAAGACGTGCAGTGTGAACATAGTCCTAAAGTCCACCTCCAAGAGGAATTAGGACGAGACAGAACTGAAGTATGACCATGTTTTCAGCCTGAAAAAAAAAACCTCATGGCACAAACAAAACCCGCATGCCACAGTTTTGCCCTTTTAGAAAACATTTGGTGATGCTCGCAATTCCATAAACGTCCTATTTGATTTGGAGAGGAACTTTCAGGTGGACACACTAGAATATAAATATGAAATCTAAATATTATGGTTTAGTTGATTTAAACTGTGAATTTACTGAACAGAAGCCAAAAAAGATGCTGACAACATTCCTGATCAGTACATGCTTATTGTTAAACATTGTGTATGTAAATATGAAATAATTATCTAATAGAATGTTGTAAAAATTGAAAGATGACAATTGAAACCAAAAATCATGGATTAAAAAGGCTTATTTGATAAGGATTGATTAAACTACATGGTCTGACCTTTTAATCAAAACAAAACAGAACTCAATAGACAAAAGCTGCAGGAACAATGGTTTCAGTGAGAGTGCGGCTGTTTTGACAGCAGTCATGCAGGTCAAAATGTGGAGAGATGGTGGCCACAGTGAATGGCTGGCTGCTATCTGATTGAGCCAGTATTCAGGGGACAAATAAATGACACATGGACACTGAAAGAGGCTGGGTACCGATGTAAGCCCACCTCTCATTTATCTGTCTAATAAGTTCTGATGTCCAGCCAAGACGAAAGCGCAAACTCTCAGCTCTCACTCAATATCCCTGCCTGGCACCTCCACAATTCTCTCATATTGAAGAGCGTAATATTAAAAGATCTCTTATCAGTGGCCCAGTTGTAGTTAGATTGGTGGGGAGAGAGCTCAGAAAACCAGCTTTAAAAGTGCTGAGGAGCTGCTCTGCTTCTTAAAATCACTCATTTTTCTACCATGTATTTGTAAAGCAGGAGTGTATAATAAAAACAATACAAATTTGCTGTAGCTGCTGATGTTGCGAGACGGATCGCATAAGCTGAACAGCAGTACAGGCAGTTTTGTTTTTTTTTAGTTAATCATCACAGATTGAAATCTATTTATGAGCTCTTAATGTGAAGAACTAATGTGTTCATTTTCATCGACACACAGAGCCTCTCTCTCTCTCTCTCTCTCGGCCACAAGGCTGGAAAAAAAAGCCCAGTGATTGGGCTTATCAGCTAAGCGTATGATGAGCAGGGAACTATGAAGTGTTCTCTGAGTATCCATCAACTCTTAAACCTCAAAATACATACAAGAGTGTCCGTCTCATTTTGGTCAGCACAGCAGCCTCAGCCTCTTGTTTTGTTGTTGTTGTTGTTGTTGTGATCTTACGGTGGGTCTTGTGTATTGCATTTAAAATCATATGGCTTTATATATTTGCAGAAACATATTTGAGACATCCAGAAGAAGCTATTAATCAGACTTACCCAGGGTTCCAGCAGAGACAAAAGCTTGTGAGGGCATGAAAGAGATGAAACATGTAGAGCTGCGTGTAGCTATCCAACCAGCTTCAGCAGCAACTGAATTAACTGCAGAAGAACTTTTGAGCAAATCTTTGATCAGAGAATTGAATGCATTTTTAGAGCTGTTAGGACTGAAACTTTAAAATCAATATAACTGTACTGTTAAACTTACAAATGAGGCAAACCTGGATTAAGCAGTATTGCCTGAGGCTTCTCTGCATCTTATCTTTAATAATGAAATGGTATTTTTCACTTGAGTTGTTTATTTGTGTGTGACTGCTTATTTCTGCAACATTCTTCATTGTATTTTCTTTATCAGCTAAAATTCATTAACACCTACTGAAATATGCTGTTGGCTTAAATAACAGCACATAACAGACTGTTATGTTTATTTTCAACTGTATACACAGATTATTTTGGCATTCCCAAGGCCCCACCTTGGAGCCAGGCCTGAGTTTGGGCCTTGCAGGTAAGCACCTGTTTGGTCTTTACCCAAAATGGCAATGTGGGTCCACTCCCTGGTTCCCCACCCACAGGAAGGTCCGTGAGGGGTCGATGCAGTGTTTGGGTTTCAGGGACCCAATCCCCGGACAGTGACTCTAGCCATGGGGACATGGAATGTCACATCGAGAGCGGGTAAGAGCCTGAGTACTAGTACTCCTAGTAATAGCTGTTTGAAAAATTAAATGCTTAATGCACTTTTCACATGTACAAAAATTCTGCAGAATGAAGACAAATGGCCAGAGTGGTTCATGCTGAACCCAATTTGTTGGAAGATAAAAGCCTCTAGAGGGGAGCTGTGAACTGATAAAGACAAGCACCAAACACTCACAATGCTGAAATAATCACGATTACTGATTACATTAAGTAATCAGTAATCATGATTAGTGATTACTGAATGTAATTACTGAAAGTCTGGTAAATCTAACATTCATGGTCTTTGAGTCAGAAGAAATACTGAACTTGAAAATTGTTAAGTCTTTATTGTTGAAGCTTTTACCTCAAAACCTGTGTTCCTTCTTCTTCATAGGTTATGAATATGTAATGAATGAATTGTGACGAACATTGACAGTTTTTAAGTAATTTGTATACAAAAAGTTTATACAATACTCTAAGTCCTGTTCAACATCTGAAAAATGAGGTAAATCAAAACATCAGAACTATTTCGTAAAATTATTCTGAATATTACATTTGAGGTAACTAATAAATGAAATTCTGATCAAATAATGTAATACTTATCAGTCCTAACAAGCAGTTTATTTCCACTGTATATGTCTCTCTCTCACAGGCATACACATGCTGTGCATGTGTACACCATCACATTCCCACCACTGTCTGGCCACTCATTCACTTCGATTGCCCACTGACTAATTCACTGGTCTGGATCCAATGGCGTGGTCTGCAAACAGACACGTGTTGCCACCGCCTGTCAGTGAACGCGCCACTCACAGGAGGAGTCGGCAAGAGTCTCTGCCTTTGGAATAAGACAGCACAACTCCTGAGCTGAAGAGGAGCCATCCAAATGGAACCTCTAAGTATTGCTTCGCCAGGGCTGAGTGAAACTGTTCTTTTCAGCGTCGACCTGACTGAATCGATTCTCTGTGTGTTTTATCTGACATTCGACTCTGAATTGCCTTCTGATGTCCATTTCAGTAAACATGTCCAGTTGAAATATTCACCACAATCAGATCGTATGTCTCCTCTGTGGACTTACAAAAGGTCATCCAAGCTTTTATCTCTTCCAGACTCAACTACTGTAATTGAATTTACCTCGATACTTATTGAGTGAAGCAACCACATCACATCAATCCTCGCTGCCCTTCTTGTAATGAAATCAAAAGACTTTAATGTTAGTTCCTGATCACTGCTTGAGATGCTACAGCAAAATCGTGCAAATAATTTGAAACTTTAGACTTTTCCTCTTCGGTAGATGGGTGTAGACTCCAAAATGACACCATTCCTTGCCCAAGATCTCGGACTGAAAACTTTTTGTCTTCTTTTAAGTTTTTTATTTTAAGATGCTCCTGTCGTATTGTTTGCAAAATATGATTTGAAAATTACAGAAAGCATCCCCAAACATAGAAGGGCGCTCCTGGTATTTAAGGAAGTGGATTGTTTTAATACGCAACCATTTTTATACTTGACTGTATCCTTATAATGAATGATTTAGGAGCTTAATGCCTGAAATATACCGTACATTGTAGGATTAAAAAAAGTTCTGGCCTGTCTAAAGTATCACTTTTAACTGCTTAGCCAACCAAATCAGCACTGTCAATTACCACTGGGGGAAATAACGGGCACTAATTGCTTAATTGATGTGCAAAATGTCAGTGTAATGGTCCACTGCCGCTTCCCAGCCTGCCCGACACCAACACAAGCCAGTCTCTGTCCTCATGGCTATCTGCATTCTCACATGTGCGTCTGTGGCCTCAGGTGCCGTGCTGTCAGATCAGCTTTCCACAGCAGACAGCACAAGGTCATCCGATGACGACCCTCGGCAGGGGGTGCCCCCGGTGCCTCAACTGTCCAATTTCATTCTCATTCAGCAGTTATCCTGTGCTCACCATCTGCCATGGTGGCACCACCGTGCAGTCAGGACAAATTCTCATCTGGCCACACAATCATATGATGATAAAGGCCGATTTCTAAAGATTCTACTTTTGCCTGTTTTGTTTTTTAATCACAATACTTTTGATTGCCTATTTTCACCAGCACCGTGATGCTGTGGTTAGCAGTCGCCATGTGAGCCGCTCTCACGGCCCTCACAGCCTTGTAATTTTTAAAAAAAAAATTTTTCTCATCCCCTCCAACTGTGAAGTAAGATATCTGGCCCCTTCTGGAATGAGCAAGTCATCATTATGAGTGCAATAACAGAGTTATTATGGGTTACTTTATTTCCAGATCCCCCTGATTCCTGCTTATAGGAAAATACATCTGCTTCTAGATTGTACAGCAACTCCATCACCCATTCAGAGGAATCACCACATCACCTCTCTGTACTGGAAAAGGCAAACCAGAGCAGCCCCATTGTTTCTGCACTTTTTTATAGCAAAAATAGAGAAATTCACAGTTTGTCTTACTTAGGATGAGTGAACTGATATAAAATGTTGAGTTTGTCGCTGTGGACGTGTTGTAGAGGTTAAAAGTAGGCATGTGCTGCCATTCTAATTTCACAGTGTGGAGGTTTAACTGACGTCAAGTCCTGTTAAGTCTCTTTCATCCAGGACATAAACACTCACCCACACTGTTGCATTTCAACAGAGGGGGGTCATTGCAATGGGCCCATCACTGCAGACCCCTTCTACATGATGCTACTACCTCTGTTCCACTGTTCTCACCTCCATGTGAGTTAACCAAACAGTGACGCTATGGCCTCACAGCATTCCCACTGACAATTCTGGGATCTAAACCATAATCTGTTCAACCATCTTCAACTTCTGTTTTGCAGCAGAAATTATTTTTCTCAAGGTCAGCAACACTCAGTCAGTTGTATATAATGTAAATAATCATGTCTTTATAGTTCATTTTTAGTTCTATTTGTATTTTATGTATGTAATATGTATGTACAAAACTATTATTATTATTGTGTAAGAAAATTACCTGGTTTCTTGTGTTTTTTATGTTCACACAGAACAATCGTACCAGTTCCTGTATCCGGGGCCATTAAAAGGGGACACTCCCTTTATAACCTCCCCACTCCCTCAAACTCACCTCTTTTTGTCCCTGCGGATAGCAGGAGAGGTGCTGAAGATTCTGTGTATTAACGTAATCTATTTTTTAAGTATAATTACAAGACTCCTGCTCTGACCTCAGTATTCCAGATAACAGAATGCAGAGGCATTGGCTATAGCAGTTACACTAATATGTATTTTGACTTTTTATTATATTTAATAACCCTAACTGTGGGAGGAAAAAATCTGAAGTGAATCACTGTCTTTATAGCATTATTTAGTAGTTCTTGTTTGTGTATGACATTAGCAAAATAGGAGGTATAAAAAATGTTTTTCATGCCATGTGTGTGAATGAGCAGGTCCAGACTACATTTGGCAGTATATTTACCCACCAGGTCTCATTTAAATCCTAAAACATGTTTTCACCTCAGATATATTATACAGCATTAGAAATGAGAGTTTCACATGCAAAATTTATAAAGCCTTTGTAATAGTATAACTTAGTATTTTACACCCATCAGCTACTACCACAGTTTGAGAAACAGTCTTTTTATCTGGCTTCACACTGTTTAATTAGTTTGCAACCAGAAAGAGCCAGACATTAATTTTCCTTAAGTTAATGATTTTCCCATCTTAATTAATGTATCTAGCAAACACCAGCACCCAGACTTCGGAGAGCGGAGTCTGGTTCAGAAGCACAAACTGAAATTAACTGAAATGTAAAACATGTATTTACGTTACAGACAATAAAAACCCAAACATTATAAAGTCAGAGGACTGAAGATAGGCAAAAAAAAAAAAAAAAAGCAAAGAAGAAGGAAATAAGAAAAAAAAGGGAGCTAAGGACTTTAATCTGTATCACCTTTAATTTTGCTGCACTGTATAATTTGCCTGTCTGTTCCAAATAAAGATACATGTATATAACCCATGCCATAAAGTGTTGGAGCGCAACTTAATTCACTCTTTTAATTATACATTAAATGTTTTTTTTAAAATATAATATAAACGGCAGACACTATTTCATCATCTGCCAATTCAACACCTGACTTAGAAACTTAATGAGTTTGGCAATTATGATCATGCTGAGAGCAGCTTCTATCCAACAGAGCTCTGACGGACAAACGGAGCCCCGAGCAAACCACCATCCTTCCTCCACCTCTGCTTTTGTGGATCAGAGCCCTTTTACATGTTATATGATGGAGAGGAGTCTGGAAGCTCGCTGCATGAGTGATGTCGCCTGAAGTTAGAAACAGCTTTTTTAAGGTTTTTGCTTTTTCTTTCTTAAAAAAAAAAAAAAAAATCTCTAGCATATGAACAGTGGTGAGCTTCCTTGGCTTATTCCAGCCTTCTCTAACTTACCCAAGCATCCTATTATTAGTAGGATCCATGCGGTTCCTGTCTGACCTTCGACCTGTAAGTGTATGACTAACAATCAGTGATACTGTTCCACACATGCACTGACTCAGAGTCTACCTGTCACCAGTTATTGACAGCTGTGGCACTTGAACTACCTGTCTGAGAGGTAACCAGTCAGCCATAAAAAGCCTGGAGCAGAACAATCTGAAACATGAATGTGCAAATGAAAGGAAAAAAAATGAGGATCTTCTGTCCCAGTGGCCTATTAATAACTGTTATGCATCAGGCGTAAAGTATCTGTTTAGTTGGATCATTGACAGGGGCTGGCTGTGAGGACAGTAAAATCCATTTTCATTGATCTACAGTCACTCAAAGATTAATATGGTCAATTAGAGGAAGAAAAGAAAAGTTGGATCAATTAACAACGTCCACAAGATTTGACTCCTCATTGACTAAGCTGAGATAAATGATTTCAGAGCAGAAGTGATTTTTACAAAGCACGTTTTCAACTCCTTTAATAACCGGCTGCAGCTGCAGATGAGGGAAGGTTGATCAGGACAGCCAGAGTTAAAATGTACTCATATTTAGTCATTTCTGCCACACCATTTGAATCATAGGGATTTATTTATTTATTTTTCCCATATTCATAGCTGCTTCCCAATGAAATGCTAATTCGGCATGAACATCCACCCTGTCAGGATCCAGAATTAATTTGGTTTATTTGCATAGATTCACTTCTGCTTTCCTTGTGTTCCCGTCTGCTTTTGTCTGTCTTCTGTGCGTTGCCCTCATCGCTTCCTTGGTTGTTCTGATTGCATCCTTGTCTCCTCTTCCTCACTCTGTCAGATGACACCTGTCTTTCAGGTCCTCAGTTCTCCAGATTAGCTTGTTTATCCCTGTGTGTCAGCGTTTGTTGAATTATTTATTTCCAGTGTTTGTTGCCTTTGAGTCCCATCCATTTTAGCTTTTGCATCGCACCAGCATGAAACCCAGATTCCCTTCCGGGTTTGCTTTTGGTTCAGCCCCCTGACTCCTCTGGTGATGGATCTGAACCCAACAGCAGCCATTTTCCAACTATATTATTCTGCTTGTGCACCAAGAGTTTGTCATTACTAGAGTGGAGTTTTCTCAAAGACAGAGATCTGGGTTTGAGAGCCAGCTTGCTAATAAAATGGTTGTAAACAGTAAACTGTATTATGCATACATTTTGAAAAACATCCTCTCATTAAATAGTTTACCTTGTGTTTGTGGTTATTATTCAGCTTATCATTTATATTGCTATGTTACTGTATTTCCAGTCTTTATGCTCTGGACCCCTTAATTTTACCAGGATGACTTCTGCACAGCCTTTTTTTGTGTGTGTCTCCAGTTCTTATTGCTTTCTGTCCTCTGTCAGTGTATGTTTTGCGTTAGGGTAGCAGGGTGGTCATGTATGTTCCCTGTCTCTGCTATTACAATGTATATTCCAACGCTTTCTAAATCAGTATTTATGAAAACAAAATTATGAAATACCAATTATATAAAGCCCTGAAAAGCATTGAAAGTAATAATTATTTGAAATACTAAAACGAAGACACAGGAACTTGTTTCTGGGCCGGATGACATTCAACCTTTAAAGTACACTACATCTCACATCTGTCTACACAGAAGATGGTATTTTCTAGGACGCCATGATGGCAAATATAAGAGATGTGCTCATTTGTAAGAGGAAGAGCTATCAGGCACCATCTCGCCCACATGGCCACTGATAGCTGCAATCAGTAGAAGAAGGAATAAGGGGACTCAAGAGTACAGCTCGTCAGCTCTGATAAGGCCTTTTACATCACCTCTGATTGAGTTGGAATACTTAGAAGATGCTCTGTAATGACAGGCATCGGCGCAAGTGTGCAGTTTCTGTGTGTGCTTGTGAATGTGTGTCTATTGGAGGGAGGGCGGATGTGTGAGTGTTTGCGTAAGTCAAAACCCCAAGCAGAGAAATGGAGACATGAACGGATGCCCTCTATCAAGAAGTCCAATCTAACGTCACACTGGATGAAGTGTGAACACAACGTATGAGAACATTGTTTTCCAGTGTTATTATGGCTTGTCTGCTCTTTGCTCAATATATTCCCATTTTTGCTCCTTTGCTTTCTCTCTCTCTCTCTCTGTTTCTTTCTTTCTCTCTTTCCCTCTGTCTCTTTCTCTGCTTCTCTTTTTGACAGCTGAACTGGGATCCTGAACCCTTCATATTTTGCTCATCATTTCAACTTTATTTTAGAACCTGACAGGGTTGGTTTCACCTCCAGCATTTGGATGAAATATTTCACTGGTCACTGATTCAGATTCTGGCTGTAGATGTTTGCTGATTCCAGGTTGACAGCTGAAAATATCAGTTCTATTCCAAAGATTTGACGTGACTGAAACCAAAGAGCCTAGTCACTGTTAAAAGTGGCAGCAATGCATAACTCAGTGTAATATCTTTTTAGATATTACAATAGAATTAATGGCTGTTACAATAGCATTAAAGCCTGATGTGGGACAGAGGTTACGAGAAGTCGTTACCCAAGTTAATTGAATTCCATCTACAGTGGTGGCAGTGATGCTGCCCACAAGCAGGAAAATTAAGTAGTCTAAAAAATAGGATCAAGGCTTCCTTGGGATCGATTATGATGCGCTTTAAATGTCAGTGAGACGAGTGGAGACATTTTGATCTCTACTTTTGTGTCAAAGTTGTGTAAGAAGGGGTCAAAGGCACTGGTTTCAGAGAAGGGAAAATGGCCGCATGCGCAAACAAGGGACCAAGCACAGAGCAGGCAAAAGTTACGCAAAAATGGAACATGTTTTAGGTGTAAAGGACAGTGCACCGTGGAACAAAAATGATAAATGGGCTGGCTGATGTGGGACAGAGGTGAAACCTTATTATAAGTAACACCATCAGGTTAGTCTGATTAGAGTGGCTTTAGAAGTTCACACTCCCTCTAAAAGCATTTAAATGATGATTGACACAGCAATGAAAAATTCCAAACTCAAGAAAACTCAAACGGAGCCTGGAAAAAGAAAACTTTTACAAACAAATGTCTATATGTATGTGTTACAGTGCTGTTTTTTTTTTTTTTTTTTTTTTAACTAGTTTTAACAGTTCAGACAGAAAGTAAAATTTGGTTACTGTTGGCACAAACCTGTTGAACTGAGTAAAGTGAGCTCAGATGTGAAGAAACAAACTCCTACTCGAAGTTTTTATTCACTTTAGAAATCACAGTGATAAGTAAGTTTGTAAGAGAATGAACCCAGAGGGACAGCTGCGTGTTGCACATGCCCATCGTGTCATGTCCAGATACGGTCTCGGTCGCTTTTGAAAGCTCCTCAGCTTCACCTCGTTTTTGGAAAACTGCTGCCAAAACCCTGAATGTTCCTGTTTTACTTGCTCATCGCTCATGATGAAGCAGCGCTAACAGTTAGGTGGCCAAAGCTTTCCGACTGATTTGATCAGGCTTGAAGAGTCACTGTGCCTCTGACACTGATTCCTTGCTGCACAATATCCCTGCCAGTGATGGAGGACTGGTGCTTTCCATAAGATACTGAGAGTAGGGCAGTGAATGTACATGTCAGCCGTCTGTGGTATCTCTAATCTTACTTGCCACTGACAGCATCTTTATGAACTGTTAATGAATTTTATGTTAGGGTTGTTTGCACATTCTCATAGCCTTTCAGCATGGTGCTCCTCAAGGTGTTCCTCATGCTTGCCTGGCTGTTCTCCTTCTACAGTGCATTTCAAATGCAGCATTGACTGATTGGACATATTAAATTGACTTTAGGTTTTTGTGCCCTGTGAGTTACTGGTGACCTGGTCAGGGTGTATTCTTACATATCAGGTGACCTCTGGGATAGTAGGAAGTCCTTATATTTTTCAGCTGGGTTTCATTTGAACCCAGCTGCTGAATACAAGGCTCTCCCTGTGGGTAGAAGGGAAAAATGGTTAATTTTGGCAAGCAGCATAACCCTGGGAAGTGTTGCTGTCCCCAAGATTCATTCTGTCGTGTCAGGAGTAATGTGTGTCCAAAATCACTTCCCAATCTTTTCAGCCACTAAAAAAATATATATAATATACAAAAATAAATCAGCCAAGTTTTGTTGTTGCTCCTTTAGGGTTTGTGCTCTGGTGACTAAAGCACCAGGATGTCCCTCGGAGGTCTGCGGGAAGTCAGGACAGGTCAATCCACAAATGAAGCACATAAAAACCCATCATTTAGTCAACCTTCAATAATCATCTACGGTAACTCCTCTAATTTCATACAAAGACGAGACTCAGTTGGATATATGTGTTAATCACAATGAATCTGTGGTGAGTAAATGGCTTCAGCCATGTGAACTATATAGATTTTTAAAGATATTGATCATATCCTCACAACAGGTTTGACCTCATTCATTAGAGGCATTGATCAAGGTTTAAAGATTTTACCAGAGGGTTAATTCATTGATCTCATAAGCACAGTGTAAATAACTTATATAACAGCTTATATTAAAACATATTCCATAGTTGAAAAAACTATAATTACTTGATTTAATTAGGTGAAATAAGCATGAGATGCTCTTTCTTTTACATTAAGATGGCGGCACGTAGGCACGCAGTGGCTCTGGGCTCTCGGGTCTTGTTTGTTTGTTTGTTTGCTGCTATTCCAACCACCGGAAGCATTAATTCAGTACAGCAGAGCTGAATTATTGAACATCAGACTAAACTGCCAACTTCATACAACTACAGAATCGGATTTCATACCACCAGAGATCCAGCGGACCACCCCGGCTCTTGCCACCCCCCCTCTGTGGCCTAGGGGGCGGGGGTAGGCGGGGTAAGAGGAGCCAGTCTCTTCCTCGCCAATGTTCATTCACTGGCCAACAAAAAGTACGAGATTCAGCTGAGGATTGTCTCGCAGAGGATGGAAAGCTGTCTGGCCATCATCACTGAAACCTGGCTGGATAGCGACACACCTGGCACCGTGGTGGAGCTAGCAGGACGCTCTCTGTTCACAGCTGATAAAACTGCAGCCTCTACTAAATGCAGAGGCAGAGGGCTCGCCCTGTACATCTACAATTTCTGGTGCACAGCCACACACATCATCGGAGGGTAACGCTAAGCTAGTGCCAGAAGAGCTGTACTGTCTGATCAGCAGGCAGATGAACCTCAACCCAGACCCTGCTAGAGACTTCAATCATGTGGAACTCAAAGCAGTGCTTCCAAAATTTCAGAAGTTCATACACTTTCCCACCAGAGACAATAATATATTGGATCACCTTTACTGCAACATCCCAGGGGCTTACAGGGCCGCAGCGGTCCCCCACATGGGCATGTCAGATCACATCTGTGTTGAGATGATTCCAGCATATAAACCTCTGATCTGCAGAACAAAACCAACAAAGAAGACAGTTAAGGTATGGCATCGTCCGTCCTGGACGATGTGCAGTTCTGCGCTGATGCTGTTCTACCCACAAAGTCCACCGAAGTGTTTCCAAACCAGAAACCATGGTGTGACAGTAGGGTGTCTGCTCAGGGCTCGGAATGAAGCCTACAGGTCAGGTGACAGGCTGGCCTACAGCAAGGCACAGATGGAACTGAGAAAGGGCATCCTGCAGTTAAAGAACAAGTACAGACAGCACATTGAGGAGCACTTCACTGACGATAACCCACGTGAGATGTGGAGAGGCATCAGAACTGTAACGGACTACATAGACAGCAACCAGCAAATCAGCCGTGACCTCACTCTGCCTGACACCCTAAACAGTTTCTTCGCACGCTTTGACACACCTGGCAGCAGTGAGCCTGCTCATCTCCAACAGCTGGAGGAGAAGCCCCAACCTCTCGTCCTGCAGCAACACCAGGTGAACTCCACCCTGAGGAGGATCAACAGCAACAAAGCAAGAGGACCAGGTAAGGTGTCAGGTCGAGTCCTGAAGCTGTGTGCACATCAGCTGGCCGGAGATTTCCTGGATATTTTCAACCTGTCCCTGCAGCTTGCTTTGGTTCCAGTGTGCCTCAAGTCCTCCGTCGTTGTGCCTGTGCCGAAAAAAATGTGCTGTCACCTGCCTCAATGATTACCATCCTGTTGCACTGACACCAGTAATCATGAAGTGCTTTGAGAGGATCGTCTCAAGGCACATCAAGGACGTCATCAAATGACTGTGGACAGACATCAGTTTGCCTACCAGGAGAATCGATCAACAGAGGACACAGTCTCGCTAGCACTGCACACAGCCCTGACTCACCTGGAGTGTCCCAACACCTACGTCAGGATGCTATTTGTGGATCTCAGCTCAGGCTTCAATACTGCGATTCCAGACAAGCTGACACTGAAACTTCACAACCTTGGACTGGCTGCGCCTCTGTGCTTCTGGATCAGAGACTTTCTCACCCACAGGCCTCAAATGGCGAGAATTGGGGACTGCACATCGTCCACACTGATCCTGAACACGGGCGCACTGCAGGAGTGTGTGCTCAGGATGGCCCTTTTTACCCTTTTCACTCATGACTGTTCTGCCACTTACCCCACCTTTGCAGATGACACCTCCGTAGTGGGTCTCATATCGGACAATGACAAGACTCACTACAGAGAAGAGATCCAGCACCTGATAGGATGGTGCTCAGACAACAACCTTGTCCTGAACA
This sequence comes from Arothron firmamentum, assembly GCA_016586285.1. NCBI lineage: Eukaryota > Metazoa > Chordata > Actinopteri > Tetraodontiformes > Tetraodontidae > Arothron > Arothron firmamentum. The sequence goes on along the minus strand of BJFM01003688.1, from coordinate 2,533 downwards.
CCAGCAAGACCAATGAGGTCATTTTGGACCTCAGGAGATCCAGGAGGATGGAACACATCATTCTTCACATTCAGGGGGAGAAGGTAGAGCAGGCAGATAATATCAAATTCCTTGGCATCTACATTACATCTGACCTCACTTGGTCCACACACACACACACACACACACACACACACACACACACACACACACAACCTACTTGGTGAAGAAGGCCCAACAAAGGCTCTTCTTCTTCAGGTAGCTCAAAAGGACTGGACTCTCCCCTCAGCTTCTGACAGACTTTTACAGAACAACAATGGAAAGCATCCTCTGTCTGAGTGCACTGGTGTGGTATAGAAGCTGCACTGCACAAGACATGAAGGACCTGGCCCGGGTGGTGAAAACTGCCCAGGGAATTGTGGGAAGTTCTCTCCCACACCTGGACTCAATGTACGACAGCCGGGTTCAAACAAGGGTTTGTCGCATAGTCGCAGACACAAACTGTTTGTGCCTCTTCCCTCTGAAAAGAGGTACAGGATTATCAGCACACACACACACTGAAACGCAGCTTCTTCCCCAGAACTGTGAAATCCATCACCCCAGCTCCTTACACACACCTCACCCATAGACTGAGCTTTAAACTGCACTGGTCACTTCATCCTCATTGACTTTCAGAACTGCACTGCATTGCACTTTATTTATTGTGTTTTACTTCCTCTAATTTTTTCTAGTTTTATTTATTCTATGTACATAACCAAGAGCTGCTGGAAAACAATTTCGCTGTGCCCTGTACAGTGACACTAAAAACCCCTTGAATCCTTGAATCTTTCAGACATTTATGTAATTTGAAAACAAGCAGCATACATCTCTTTGCAGACTACAACATATTTATCAGTTTATGACTTTGACCTCTACCACTGTGGACTGGTGACGTGGGATCCCACAGAAGACAAACCACTGACATATTTCTACTTCTGTCGAAACATGCAGATGACCAGTGAACAGTCAATGATTCTACTGGGAAATTTCAGAGATGCTGGTATTGTCACACTGAGCTTTGTTCTCTTTCTTTCACTGTTGGGATCTATGATGGCTTCACTGTTTTTGGACTGATTTTGCTTTGGCCATTGTGTTTTCTGTCATGTCTCCCACCTGGTTTTGGTAGCTCCACTCCCCCCTGTGTCTGCCTGCTCCTCTCCTGATGGTTTTAAGTGTTGCCACCTGTGCCTCCCTGTAATCTCCCACCCTCATACTGTATATTTTAGCAGCACTCTCATTCTCTGTTGTGTCAGACTATCAGATGTGCTATGCATATGATCAGAAGTCATTGCATTGTCTCGTTACTTATGTATCCACATAAGTCTTTCTGTTTGCATTTCGCTTGTCCACATATCTTAAGTCTATCACATCCAGGTTTGGCTTCTCATTTAATGTCCAAGTCCTTTGGTTGTGTTATTCCCAGTGTTTTCTCTTGTGTCACAGTCATTTGGGCATCTAGGCCCAACTCTGCCTCCTTTGTGTAGAGTCAGATCTTTACATTTACCTGTATGATAACCGTACTAAGCAAAGCTCATACAGATGATGTCTGAATGAAGCCCTCCAGGCAGCAGCACCTACAGATATGATGTAGCAGGTAAAAAAAAAGGTCACACTGTACAATGACTTCATGCAGTAGCGTCTACCTGCAGCATTTGTATGGCATTATTGTTGTTATTTGCTTCTATTGGAGGTAGCTTGCTGATATAATATGCAAAGGTGTGTTTTATCATTGTTTAGGGTTTTCTTGTATAGTTCAGTATATATTTTTTTTGTATTTCTAACAAACTCGTCTCACAGGTTAATTATTTTTGCAATTTTTCCACTTGTGCCTGCCACAATGGACACACTGAAGAAGCAACAGAAAAAAGCTGTTTGTTTGCAGTGGATCTAAATGAAAGCAAGTTTAACCCAGTGTAGATATTTACCCGGGTTAAAAATTTTGAAGTTTAATGAGATGAATATTTTATTATGTGTTTACGAAAGACTCCAAATATTTGCATGGTGTTAGATAATGTTCAGAAAGGAAAAGTCACTTTCGTGTACATATTTCGTAAAATGTTAAATGTGTAATAATGCCTAATGTGTACATGTTGTGTATTTACCGGATGTAAATGAAAAGGTGATATGAGCCAATCACAGTCCGGGTCATGAGACTGGAAGGGGAAGAGAGACGAGGGAGAACGGGGGGAAAACGTGGGAGAAACAAAAGGGAGACAGTAGATAGTAGATTGATTAGAAGGGATCGTATGCAGGTCGCCGGCTATATGGCTAATTGGAGCACGTGGACTTCGGGACCTCGATAGCAACAACAGCAACACCGTTGGAATCAGCAAAGGCCCGTGGGGACGAAGGAGTGAAACGAGATGAAGGATCGAGACAGGACGATGGCATATGTTCCTCCTTCTTATCTACTCTCCTGCTGCGTCAGCTCCGGGGACCTGGTATAAGTGTCTAAGCTTAAATCTTCAGGTAGCTTGTTTTTTTTTTTTGCCCTCGTGGCAAAGAGACCATTTTG
>BJFM01003683.1:29749-43633 GCA_016586285.1 Arothron firmamentum | reverse complement strand
TTTTTTCTCCTTTATTGGCTTATAACCTGCAAACACATTGCAGTTTCCATGACTACCACTGTTTCTTGATCCTGCAGTTTAAATTCCCAAAGTCAGCACTTGTAGCAACAGAGGTGTGAACGGTTCTGTTGACATTACACCAGGCTTCTTGAGGTTATTTTTTATAGATTTTTTTGAAGTCGGTATTTGCCAGCAATGGACTCAGGCACCCTATATTTCGAGTTTACTGTGAGCCATCAATAGGACACAAGATGTAAGAGAAACATGACGTAATTCACTCTTAAGAAAAGAGGCTTCGCATTTTACTTAGTGCTGCTTTATATGGATAAAAATTTGTTATCTTAAATGCCGATATATCTTTATTTTAATGGCATTTTTAAATCAAATTAAAGTCAGATAGTTATAGTTGTTAGTGCTCTGACAGTATGATGGTGAGTGGTGTCTCCAAATTCCCATTCATAAAATGATAATAACTTCCCATGCTAATTACTCTATACAGCTTTTCATATAAATCAATGTTTAGTCTAGTCCTGTAAATTTTACCCGGGAACAGAAAAATATTGTTATTGTTATTTGTTATATTTGTTGATATATTAATAAGAGGAGGAAAATATTGGAGATGGGAGACAAGGAGCCAGAAGAAATATAAAAGATTCAGATCTAAATAAAAATAATGCCAGTAAGGAGAAGTGTGTGTGTGTGTGTGTGTGTGTGTGTGTGTGTGTGTGTGTGTGTGTGTGTGTGTGTGTGTGTGTGTGTGTGTGTGTGTGTGTGTGTGTGTGTGTGTATTCTTGAGTACCAAAATACTCATTCTACTAACAAGGTGAGGACATTTTTGAGAAGCGAGGACATTTTGGCTGGTCTTCATAACTTTAATGGCTTAGACTTGGTTTTAAGGTTGGGGTTAGTATTGGTTTTAGGTTAGGGTTAGGGTAAGGTTAAGGTAAGGCAGTTAGTTGTGATGGGTAGGGTTAGGGTAAGGGGCTGGGTAATACATATGCCTATGCCAATGAAAGTCCTCACAAAGATACAAGTACAAGGATGTGTGTGTGTGGGTGTGTGTGTGTGTGTGTGTGTGTGTGTGTGTGTGTGTGTGTGTGTGTGTGTGTGTGTGTGTGTGTGTGTGTGTGTGATGTGGGGAAAAATAGAGATCGAGAGAGTGAGAGAGCAAACCAAGTGGGAATGAGGTGGGGTAAGAGATAAATAATTAAATGACATTTTGCTCAAGAAGAAAGAAGAAATGGTGAGTGATAAGGAAAAAGAGAGGGTCAGTTGCTGCATGGACAGCGCACATATACGTTCACATATGCTACTAGATCATGAAAAGTGAGCACACAAAGATACATTTTCCCAGAATTTGAGAAATAATGGAGACCACTGCAGGATGTGTGTTCTTGCCCGTGCGCACACACACACACACACACACACACACACACACACACACACACACACACACACACACACACACACACACACACACACACACACACACACACACACACACAATTTTGCATCCTTCCTGTGCCAATGAGCATCCAGTCATAACAACATTGATAAGGAAAAGGGATGATCGTTAAAAAACATCAATTCTCGAGAGATAAATGAGCGAAATCCAGACCTGATTTCTTTACCTGCTGCCTGTGTGTATCTTCTGCTTTTCACTATGTCCAAGGGGTACTGACAAGGCAAAGCGCGAAGGAGAGGAAGAGGAAAAACAGAAGGGGGTGACACTGAGGGAGGGGGAGGGGAGATGACTCAGAGAGGAAGAGGAGAATGGCAGGGAGGGTTTATTAAAAAAAGAGAGAGAGCAGCCAGGAAGGATGTGGATGCGGAGATGAACGTTAGGTACGAGTAGGGTGTATGATGATTCTGATAATGAGCCATGTTAAAAATAAATGATGGGAGTCTCTTTTTCCTCTCTCTCCTCCCACAGCAGGGTTTAGTCTATATAGATCCAGTTACATAATCCAGCCTTCTCTGTGATGCAGACATAGTGATGCTGTGTGTGCATCTGTCTGTCTGTCTGTCTGTCTGTCAGCAGAACACGTGCGTATTGCACGCTGACTCTAGTAATTTTGATTATTGGCTAAACAAACAACCTAAACAACCTAAATTAATGTTATCCGATGTGACTGACTGAGAAAAGGCGGATCTTCATTTCAGTATATTGGAATCACTACTGCATCGTTTAAAGCCCTGCTCAGCAACAGAGAGCTAAATGCTAATAAACCACTAAAATTTGACATTAGGTGTGGATGACTGACTTAAATACCTTACACGTCTCTCTTTTTTCTCAGAAATGACAGAATATATGTGAAACAATAGCATTATTATTTTGAGCTGATAATAACGTTTATTAGAGAGGTGCATCTGTGCTTTATAAACAAAGGTTTGTTTCGACCCAGTGATAGTCCAGAGGCAGGAAACGAGTCTATGCATTTCTGTAGGAGGGATTAGCATGACAAAAAATAGGGGCAATTCCTTTATCTATTAAAGAATCTCAGTTGTTTTTGTTTAGGGATATGCAGTTTTATATCACTAAAGTTGATTTGTTATGTAGTAACTTCTTGAGATGGGTAGTATGGCTTGCCTCAGCCTTAGACACAGGGTGCAGACTGCAAACATTCGAGAGACATTCAGAGTAGAGTTACTCTTACTCGATAGATAGATGAGCGGAACTGAGCAGGATCAATCCACGCAAAGCTGCGTGCTCAGAGCTTGTGCTGCAGAGTTAGCAGGGGTCCTGACGGACTTATTCAATCTATCCCTGGCTCATGCAGTTGTGCCGACCTGCTTCAAATCCACCTCCATTGTGCCAGTACCAAAACACTCCACCCAAGTTTGTCTCAATGACTACCGTCCAGTAGCACTCACTCCTATCATAACAAAGTGCTTGGAGCAGCTGGTTTTGGCCCAACTCAAATCCTGTCTCCCCCCAACCCTGGACCCCCATCAGTACGCCTATCGTAAGAACAGGAGCACAGAAGATGCAGTCTGCACAGCACTGCACTCTGTCCTCTCACACCTGGACAATAATGATACATACGCCCGAATGCTGTTCATAGGTTCAGCATTTAACACTGTCATCCCCTCCAAGCTAATAACCAAACTAAGGGATCTGGGCATCAGCACCTCCGTCTGCAACTGGTTGCTGGACTTTCTGACCAACAGACCACAACATGTTCGGTTAGATCATCGCTGCTCCCCTACCCTCACTGTAAACACTGGAGTACCACAAGGCTGTGTGATGAGCCCATTCCTCTACTCCCTTTTCACCCACAACTGCAGAGCTCTACATGGTTCCAACACCATCATCAAGTTTGCAGATGACACCACGGTGAATGGCCTCATCAAGGATAACGATGAGTCATCTTACAGGGAGGAGGTGGACTGCTTAGCTACGTGGTGCCACAACAAGAAGCTGCTGCTCAACACCAATAAAACTAAAGAGCTCCTCCTGGACTTCAGGAGGAAGGCGGACACCCACCCACATCAACGGAGCAGCGGTGGAGCATGGGTCCAGCTTCAAATTCCTGGGGATCCACCTCTCACAGGACCTCACCTGGACGACTAACTGCTCCAGTTTGGTGAAGAAGGCTCACCAGCGTCTCTTCTTCCTGAGGACTCTGAAGAAACACCACCTCTCTTCAGACATCCTGGTGAACTTCTATCGCTGCACCATCGAGAGCATCCTTACCAGCTGCATTACGCTCTGGTATGGGAACTGCTCTGCTTCAGACCGGAAGCCATTGCAGAAGGTGGTGAAAACCGCCCAGCGTATAGCTGGAGCTCCTCTTCCTGCCATTGAGGACATATACAGGAGGCGTTGTTACAGGAGGGCCAAGAAGGTCACTAAAGACTCCTGTCACCCAGCGCATGGACCGTTTACCCTCATGCCCTCTAGGAGGCGCTACAGGAGCCTCCGGACAAAAACCACCAGGTTCAGAAACAGCTTCTTCCCCTCTGCTGTCTCCCTGCTGAACTCCGACCCCTCTCACTTTATCTCCCTTCAGGCACAATAACCTCGCTGTGTGCGTTTAGAAAGATTGCCAGGAGGGATTATGAGGCGGTAACATGTACAGTATTTGAACAGCAAACAGGTTTCTATTTTGCGGATTTCGTTTATCGCGGGGATTTTCAGAACGTAACCCCCGCGATAAATGAGGGTTCACTGTATAGTTAAAACATACACATAGTTAAAAACTGCATAAATAGCCTCTATTGATCCAGTAGGAAATTCAGCACCATAGTTACAGCCTGTATATACTGTATATTTATCTTCGTTGCAATGACTTTTATATACTCTTTACATATCTGTAAACTCTGTAAATATAAACATATATATTGTTATCATACACATATATAATTGTGTGTATATATTGTATATACCTCATCACAGTTTTATTCACTACTTAAGTAGTTCTGGTTAGATGCTAACTGCATTCCGTTGCCTTGTACTTGTGACATGTGTAATGACAATAAAGTTGAATCTATCTATATCCATCTATCTATAAATAGTGCACAAGCAAATTGGATGCGTATTTGTTAATGTTTTGATTAAGTTAATTTAATATCTCTGAGGTGAAGTGGATCCTCATTAAGTTATTTACTTGCTACAAGTTGCAAAAATAGCCAAATTTAACACTGTGTACAACAACATCTTGAAAATACATACTTTAATTATTAAATTTTACTTTTTTTTTTTTTTTTTAAGCATGTATTGGATTTGACTATTATAGTGACTTTGCATACTTCTTTTAACAATGCATTATGAGATACATTGAGTGCATTATGTACTTCAGACACTTGGTATGTTTTATCATGGCACCATTGACAGGATCTTCCTGTATTGTATCATTTCTATAGAAGAGACATAAGCTGTTTTTCAATACTTGGAACACAAGCATGGGCTTACATATTTGGCTTGATACATTCTTTGAAGTACATACTTGGCAGTACTAGCGTGTTGGAACAGTAACCACCCCGGGCGTACCACCCCTTCAGCTGCCGCCATCTCCACCCCCATCACCCAAGACCCTTCACCCAGGCGACATCGACAGGATGGATGAGACGGATGGATGGATTACATCATATTTTATAAACACATTTTATAAACACAGTCAAAGAAAACACGCGTGTTTGTTTCTGCCCGATGGTGACTACCTTCAAAATAACTTTTACAATATCATCAAGATGCTGTGCAAGCCCACCTTTGTTCCTGCCATCCAACTCCTGCTGACGCTTCATCAAATCCATAGTGAGGATTAAAGAGTCACAGCTGTGGCCGAGACGCTGCTGTTTGAACGGAAATCCGACAAAAGGATTTTGGAAATGATTGGCAGCATGTACACAGATCTGATGATGGAGAACGGTCATGATGACTTAGAATGAAAGTATGCATGAATTAAAAAAAAAATTTCACTCAAATGTTTCACTCTCTGATTCCGTGAGGTGCGGTAGAACAAAAATGCAGAGTATTTGCTCTGAGAAACCAATAAACCAATTTCAAGCTGACCTCTGTAATATGCAGGCCTTAGCTCAACACAATGATGGCTATCATGACATGTTAACAGTTATCAATGTGTTCTCTAAAAAGGCTTATGTACAGAGTCTAACGAGAATCCAGGGATATGCCTACCCTCCCCCTAAAGATTGGACGCTTCCTATCTCTAGGTACAAAAATTAGTCTCTCTGCTATAGGGACACTAAAGGTAGGAGGAGCCATAAATGGCACCGAAGAGGTAGATGGAGGGATGCTAGGACCAGCCTGTCCCTGTCTCAACCGCTCATTATCAGCGGTTAAAAGTGCAACTAGACCTCTGAGTTCCTGTATCTCATCCTCCATGGCCAGAGAAGACTTACTAGACTACAAGTAATATGAAGCAAGGAACCACAGCCAATTGACTTACAATAGGACCCCATCCAACCGTGGCAGGGATCCACTGGGGACTACTGCTGTTCTGTCTCCAACCTCCCCAATCTGCATGCACAAAAAAACAAATTAATACAAAATAAAACAGGAAAACAACAAAAACAAAATAAAAAAGGGGCAAAAAAAAACAAAACAAAACAAAAGGAGCACATGTCCCAGCCGAAGAGTAACCCTGCTGACAACGGCAAGTTTTTGTGGCGCGACTAGATGACAACAGCGTTAAGTAATTTAAAAGGCATTCAAGTGCCAGACAATGCCACCCTGGGAATTGCACCCAGAGAATTCCCCTTCATCAACTCAAAGGGCCCACAGGTTTGTGTACTCAACGGGTGTGAGACGTGTCTCTGTAACCAAATCAATATTTTATTTTTAACAAAAAAAACAACAACAACCACGACAGTAATAAAAAATAAATCTAAAAATAAACTAATTTGTTGCTGAGCCAGCCGATGGACAGGGGCGGGTGAAAAGGGAAAACGGCAAACAAGAAAAAGAAAAGATGTGACACACATTAAATGGATTTTCCAAAAAAAAGCACAACACACGCACAAAAAGGCCAATTACAGCAAACAAATAACTAAAAAACCAAATAATTCAAACAGCAAATTTCACAGCAAAAAGAAACAAAATAAACAAATATAAATGCCCAATAGACGATGACCTGCAATCAATGACAGGGAGTACACACGCACACGTGAGGAGGGAGGAAGAGAGACCAGGCAACCCGACACTTTCCCACAAACAACCAGAAGTGGAAACGTACTCACAGGTTAGAATCACACATCAAGGACACGCCAATCACCCCAGTTGCAGGTGAACCTGCACAAGGATGTGATGCAGACAGCAGTGCGGCAACGAGAGAAATGGGAAAAGGACGCAGCTAAATAACCGGCCCCATTCATCAGGTCGTGAGACCTGCATGCACACCTTCTGTCGCAGTCTCGAAGTCTGATTGGCTCTCGCAACTGACCATGTTCACTTAGAAAAACCGGGGATCAAAATTATCAAGGGCAGCACAGCCAAAACAACAAGCAAAAACCCGCTAGTAAACCAAATCCACTAAATTACCTGCTCAAGAGGAAAAATAAAATATAGGAATCTCACCTGACTTCCAATCAATTGACAAAGACAAAAATAATGAAAAGAAACAGCTTCTTCCCCCCTACCAACTCGGACTACCTCGCGTAGAGCGGCTGCTAAAAGAAACTCAAAACAAAAAAGTTGTCTGCCACACGCACAATTCAAAATGGTTGCACTCTAAAAGGGCCTAGATCGGAGCACGGGCACAGCACAGGCTGGTTGCGAGTCTGGGAACGAAAGCCAGAGCCGGCCTGGGCAGGTCCTCTTTTGACTGCATCCCGCTGGCCAATCACCACATACCACCTGGACACAAAAAAAGAGCGACGAGCACGAAACAGCATATTTTTCCACTTGATTTCCTGTATTTATTTTTTGGGGGGTAAATACATTTTTGGAGCGCTGCACTGCCACTGCGGTACTGGCTACGGCACTCATCAGTGTACCAAATAAGAGAAGAAGGAAGGAGCCGACAATCAGCGACCTTGAAGAGAGCCAGTGCAAGAGGAATGCACACTGGAAAAAAACAGTTAACTCTCACACATTTGTGACCTGTTAGTTAAAAAGTCAGGTAACCAACTCATTGGGTTTGGATCTATAGTACTTAAACGTGATGGAGGAGCCTATTAGCAACCAGAAAGGGTTGGATGGTGTTGGGATTTTATATTTTTCTCCCTCGGGGATTTTATTTTCTTTATACTTCTTTTTTACACTTCTTTTTTATGTTTCATTTAATAGATTAGGATTGTATTACAAGGTATTGAACCTATAATCAAAAGGGTTACATGGGAACAATGACCAATAACATCCTTAAACATTAATGATTATACAAATAGGACAACAGGGAATACTGACTAACAACATGGCTCATGGACTGAGTGACTCTTACGATCTGGTAAAAACGTAACCATAATGCATATTATGGGTCTGTGTGACATTCCAGGGGATCTGCCAGGCATGACGACTGGGGGAGGCCACGCGGGGAGAAATGGAGTCAGATTACGGGGGACACTGACATCCTCCAATCACACAGACTGAAGCAAGAGATCCACCTTCATACTATGTGGATGTTTGAATAAAAGACTGGTTCAGGAAAAAAATAGGTCATCAGACTTCGGGAACTGACACGCTTTTGCTCATCAGGAAACGGGTCTGATCCAGAGCTCTGTAATCGAAATAATTCCGCTCCATTTGGTGATAAATCTCACAATTCTTAATTTGAACATTTTGGCCTGGCTCATCATTAAAACGAGTACAGAGACATTTCCCTTCGATGGTCATGAATGCTGGATAAAGAAGCTGTCTGCTTTTCAGGAACACCTGTAAGCTCAAACAAGCTAATTGTTAATGGCTGAAACCAACCCTGGGTGGTTAACCGAAGGCCAGACAGTCCTCATCCTGAAGGATCTCCAAAAGGGGGCATCCAAACTATCAGCCAACAACCTCCTGTCAGGCATCATAGCAGCCAAGATGAGCAAGAACATCAGTGTAGCTCAAAATCAAATGAAGACATCCACTTGGGACCAGGTCATTTGACCTTAGATTTAAAGGCAAACGTGAATGGTTGTGTTTCCTATATATTGACCAGGGTTTGAATTACACAATTGCTTTCCGGGGAGCCCTATTTTAGGGTGCGCACCACATGCACGCATACACAACTAGTCAGGACTGTGCTGCCAGGATTACTGTGGGAAACACTCCACTATTAACCACAATGAACTGGCAATCAGATCTGTCAGGTGTTTTAATAATAAGAGTGCAATGATTGTATATAAAAGTATAGTAAAAGTATTTTAAAAACAATACGAAAGTATAAAAAACCTTAACATCACATAATGCCATTATGTCCCCATTTGTTCTTCAGCGAGTATGACATAAACACATACATATAATGGGCTTACATACATAAAATTCATCCTGGCATTGTAAGCAGCAGAAAAACACATAGGAATGTAATCAAAAATAAGAATACCCCTTTGAGAATAATGAGATTAAAATAATCAGTAACTACTCCTCCCTAAATGACTATGATATTAATCCATCCATACATCCATCTTCTGTACCTGCTTTATCCACACATGGGTCACAGGGGTCTGCTGGAGCCTATCCCAACTGTCAAGGGACGGGAAGCAGGGTACACCCTGGGTCGTTCGCCAGCCTATCGCAGGGTTAACGCAAAGACAGACAACGATTCACACTCACACTCACACCTATTCACACTCACACCTATGGTCAATTTTCACCTAACAAGCATGTTTTTGGACTGTGGGAGGAAACCGGAGTGCCCGGAGAAAACCCACACATGCACAGAGAAAACATGCAAACTCCGTACAGAAAGGCCAGAGTCAAGATTCCAACACCAATTCTTCTTGTATGATTTTAATATTAAAATTAAAGTTACTCCATTATCATGTCTTGCTCTTGCTCTACATTTCTCTTTGTCACTGGATGGATGAGGCAATTAGATCCATTAGGCGTTGTAACATATTCTGGCCACCACTGTGTATATTAGCAAAATGTGTACATAGCATTTTGTTAAAATCAATTATAATACTGACAATGACATTATTCTTGATGTAAAGTTATTCCTAAATCATCATCAGGTTTCTCTTCATCTTCATCCAAAAGATAGAAGATGAATTTTACCAGCAGAGTAAACACTAGAGGGAGCAGTAGCATCGATTTTGAATAATGAACGCCGCTTCTAAATTGGTTAGATTCATTTTGATTTGCAGCCTAAATTGGATTCTTAAGGCCACCGTGACCTAGAGTAGTTCTTATCTGACAGATTTCTTTTTGGTCACATGACATCTACTTGCTTTTCAGACATTTAAGAAAATATAAAACATTAAAAGTGATGGTCACCTGGAGAATTTCACCCAAAGAGCTTCTCTTAAATAATAAAAGGAGAATCATATTGTATACACTGATTAATAGAACAAACATTGACATCCATTTTATTAAACAACAACAAGATAGAGATTTGAGGTTAGGGTTATCCTAAAATGAAGAAAAGTGTTATTTGATAGACGATGGACCTTTTTGGTTGCTGTTGGTTGCGTGCTCATTATTGAAATTAAACTGAGAAAAACCTGTCGCATTCATATGAAGAGATGGCTGTTAAGACCAAGTATAATGTTTGATGCAGCAGATACAGTATTAATGTAAGTGTTAATATTAAGATATAAGTAAGCAATCAGTATTTCAATACATGATTTATGGTTGACTTCTGTAAAAAAAAAAAAAAGTCAGTAATACAGTTATATAAACTTTGAATGTACAGCAATATAAATTTTAAAGGAAAATCACTTTATATTATGCAATTTAGCAAAGTTTGGCAAATGACTGTGTGCAGTTGTGTATTTGAATGTATATGCCGGAATGAATACATGACTGCTTGTTGTCTTTTGTGGGGTTTTTTTTTTCTTTAAGTGGTGAACCTTTTCACTTACAAAATTGTGACTACAAGAGATAAAATTACCCTTGGTTCTCCCAACTATGGTTGGGCAACTGTGTAGAAATGGTCAAAATAGCCCTTTAAACCACTTTGTACCCATAAACCTAGATTACCCTGACATCGATACTAAGTGTGGCAATGGTGCAATTTAACTTCTGAGTGGCAGATGAAGAGGACTTGAATTTACACCAACTATAAACCGGTTCCACAAAGGGCCGTGTGGCTGCAGGTTTTGGTTCCAACCAAGCAATAGCACACCTGACTTAAGTCTTTTAATCAGCTGATCCGAGTCTTCAGACAGCTGATTGGTCAAACTGTGTGTGCTTGATTGGTTGGAACAAAAACCTGCACCCTTTCTGGAATCAGTTTGACATCTGTGACCTAAGGAATCTTTTGACCAGTTCCTCTCAGAGTTCCCAAAAAACACCCATGCGCAGATAAATTGCACAAAATGAATGCAGACAAGGGAAATGTAGAGAAAGTTTATTTATTCTTTTTTAAAAAAAAATAAGACTTTAATCATTTAGAATTTTCACTTTTCTAAAAAAAAAACACAATCTGCTTCACAATTTCTAAAAGTGAGTAATGCCCAGATGACACAGATGTTAGTTAAGGCAAAAGAAGGTAAATGGGATAGTCACCAATTTACTGTGGCCGAGGCCACTGCAAACTTAAAAAAAAACACACAAAAAAACAAAACACAGGAAAGCTCCTATACACGAATAACAACAACAACAACAACAACAACAACAACAACAACAACATGCAACAAACGAGTTTAGCAGAACCTCGACACAGTTATGGCTACCCCCACCCTCTCCTTTAGCCCAGGTAAATTCAAAGGCGGGACACACCCAGACGAAGCACACACATCTTTTAAAAAAGACTGTCCCGACAAGGAACCCAAAAGGGGGAAAAAAGAAGACCTCCCTACAAATGAGGCAAAAACGCGTTTTATTTTTTTTTTCTCTCCGTTATAGCAACAGGAAAAAAGGCTGAGATAATCTAGCGCCACCTAATGTTGGTTCACTAAATCCATCCATGAATCACAGACACAAGGACACACTGATTTTTCTTGTAGCAGTTCTATGTAATTGGCTGCTGTTGCTTTCAGATATCAACCACTTTAATGATTAAACTTATACCTGAAATTCTGTGTGGCACTTCCATCAGATGTCTGGGCTGGCTGGCACTTTTTTAACACTACAAACGTGTTTCAAAATCGTTTGAGTGCAACAGTAACGTTGATGACAGCCCGACGGTTACCTTGGACACATGCTCACCGATATTATACTAAAAAAAAAAAAAAAAAAAAAATCTGTAAAAAATATAAAATAAATAAAATAAAGATAAAACAAACGCCACATAATACAAAGAATTTGCTCCGAGCTGAGAGCTTTTCCGCGATCTGAGCGATGTGAGGGCTGAGAATGCTGTTAAATGAACTATGGAGGGTGCAAATAAACCGGTAACGCTCACATTAGTTCCCATCGGGGCTGAATCAAACATCTAATCGGGGCGGATCTTCCTCTTCCATCAGTCTGCAGCTTCAACAGCAGCAGAAACTCGGGCTTAGTTGGAATAAACCTGCTCGCGAGCAGGTTTGGTTCACGGAGTCTGTTACCATGGTAACTGAGTCAGAATTACGCTGAACCTGCTTTCTGAAACCGAAAATCCAGAGTTTTCCGGAAACCACAACACATTAAGTCAGGCTTTTCGATAATCCCGTTTTCTGAAACGGACCCCTGCACGGCCATCCGCCACACACGTACCCACGACTTCAACCACCGGGGACAAATACGACGTCCGTCCAGCAAATTTACCTGGAGATCGGAATCAGGAACGCCACCACGCACACCAGTCAGCTTCTGCCTCTGCCAGGGAGAGAAAGAACGAACACGACCCGGTACCGGTATAAATACACTTCCGTATCAGCAGCAAACACTACGGTCACGGATTATTATTATTTTGAGTGAATGTCGACATCACTTCGTACGGTAAAGCGAGTGAGCGTTTTGGTGGTGCATTCAAGTGCAACTCCGAAACTCGGTAAAATATAGAAGTTGATTTTTGATTGTATTTTGATTATTTAAATAAATACAGCTGCCAGTACTTTGTTGTTTTGTTACCATTTAAAGATTAAAAAATATTAAGAAATTGTAGAAGCAAAACCAGTCTTCTGATTACAAATCATATTAATTTCTCCAGTGGCTGTATAGAAAAAAAATTAAATGGAAAAAAAAAGTTTTTGGTTTTTTTTACTTGTTTTAAACAAACAGATTTTTGTTCCAAACATCCCCAGCTACCTCAGTGGAGATTTTCAAGTTCTTTTACTGTACCATTTTCTAATAATTTAATACTGTATTCATACTCAACCCAGACCCTATGGCCCTATAGGTAAAACTAGAAAACTAATCAAAAATACAAATTAAATAGATTTTTGAAAATTCCACTACATTCTACTTCTACACATCCTCAGCTAACTTTTTGCAAAGTTTCAATTTCTTTTACTTTACCATTTCCTCACAAACACAACACGAAGTCACCCACAATACTGAACCAATGGCCAGCTACACCAAATTTAAAAATTCATTAAAAATCTAAACCAAATTGTTTTCTAGAAATTCCACAAGGTCATTCTACACCTCCTTCTCTACTGCGTTGCACACCTTCAATGACTATGCCGAATTAAAAAATTTATTAAAAATTTAAATGAAATTGTTTTCTACAAATTCCAAATGTGTAGAAGAAGCCTTAAGTGGAATTTGTAGAAAACAATTTGATTTAGATTTTACATGAATTTTTGAATTCAGCATAGTGGGCCATAGGTTGTGTATTGTGGGTGAATTTGTGATGTAATTGTGAGAAAATGGTAGAGTGAATAACCTTGAAAGTCTCCAGAGTGGTAGCTGGGGATGTGTTTAACAAATGGGAATGTAGTGGGTTTTATAGAAAAAAAATATGTCTTGTTAAATTATTTTCTTCATCTGCCACTTACACTGCCGCACATACATTTTACCGTACCGTGCAATGTAGACGGGCACGGTATTTTCAGACTACAGAGATAGTCTGACCGTGCTCTTTCGAAGCGCAGATGGCGTGACCGCAGTGCAGCACACGACGCGGCAACCGTACGGGTGCCCATAAGGGGCGTTCCCCACCTCCCACGATCGCCATACTTGCCGTAAAATAAAGGAACGCACAGACCGCTCACCAATTCACCTGGTTACAGAAGGAAATCTAAACCAAATGCATGTATCTTTCCCCCTCTTTTGGCATTTGTATTAAAGGATATTTTGCCTTTAACTGGCAGTCCTGTTTTATACATCTATATATATTTATATAGTTTTATACACACACACACACACACACACACACACACACACACACACACACACACACACACACACACACACAC
>BJFM01003683.1:0-21138 GCA_016586285.1 Arothron firmamentum | reverse complement strand
TTTAACATTTATGACCCCTGTATTGTCTCTCCAGAAACCTAATCTGTGGTTAAAGCTTTTTGATAGATTAATCTGAAATGATGATCTTATTGTTATTTCCTAAAGGAGCCAAAGACATCATCCCAGCTGCTTGATGAGTGGGGCATGGAAGACATTGACCATGTGTTTACTGAGGAGGACTACCGCTCACTGACCAACTACAAAGCCTTCAGCCAGTTTGTCAGGTAGACTCATACTAATCTGATCACAAACAACACTGGTTTGTCTCAGACTCTGTTTGGCTCATCTGTTTCAAATAACAAACCAATTCAAAGTTAATTTCTTTTATATTACCTCACCACTAGGCCTCTGATCGCAGCCAAGAACCCTAAGATTGCGGTGTCAAAGATGATGATGGTTTTGGGTGCGAAATGGCGCGAGTTCAGCACCAAAAACCCTCTTAGGGGAGCTTCGGCTTCTACGGTGCTGGCCACTGTCAGTGTACCCACTACTGTAGAAACAATGGCAGTTGCACAAGCTGCTACAGCACCAGTGCTCCTGGAAGACCCCCAGCTGCTGCCTCAGGTGCCCTTACGCAAGGCAAAAACAAAGGAAGGCAAAGGTAAGTAGGTATTGAAACTACCTGAATATTTGCATCAACACTGATGACTCAGGTGACACTTGTCCGGTCAAGATCTCATTTTAGTAGGTTTTTCTCCAAAATCATGAAAGCATTGTTTTTTTAAGTTTTATCATTTCTCTGGATTGAACGCTTGTTAATTATAATGAAGATAAACAAGGCCTAACACTCACTGTAGTGGAGGTGGAGGGAGGAAGGAGAAGAAATGAAAAAACAACTTTCATTTGACTTCATAGGATGTCATATGATTTTTCAGAGGTAAATTCTCAAGTGACTGTCTTTATATTTGTGTTTGCAGGTCCCAATGCCCGCAAGAAGTCGAAACCTGCATCTAAACCACAAGAGAAAAAGAATAATGTCAAAACCAAAAAAGTGGCTCCTCTAAAAATCAAACTCGGGGGATTTAACAGCAAACGGAAACGCTCATCGGTCTGAACTGTTGCTGCAATCCTGAGAGAGCCAAATGTCGGTTTTGTTGTTTAAATGTTTTCTTTGTGTCACACAGAGCGAGGAGGATGAGCCAGAAGTAGACAGCGATTTTGATGATGGAAGCATGAACAGCATCTCGATGTCAGAAGGATCCAACAGCCGCAGTAGTCGTAGCAAAAAGAAAACCCCCAAAAGCAAACCCAAGAAAAAGAAAGGTGTGTCAGGCAGAGCCCAAAATAAACATTTCTACATACAGTGCACATTCAAATTGCGTTTCAAAGCTTTATTTTCACAGCACCATGTTTTCTTTGCGTACCTGTAATCAGCAAGAGGGCTAGTTGTGAACATTACATTTAATTCTAACTCTTACTATTCCCAGAATTTTCAATTTCCCTGAATACAGAACTACTTTAATTAATATTATACACAATTATTTTAGACTCGAAAAAGAACCTACAGATCAAACAGATGATGAAGGATTCAGCTCGTATTTACCTCAGTGGCTGTTTACTGATGGTGTGTCTTCATGCTGAACAGAGTCGGAGGATGGTGATGGATATGAAACTGACCACCAGGACTACTGTGAAGTCTGCCAGCAGGGTGGTGAGATAATCTTGTGTGACACGTGCCCGAGAGCATACCATATGGTCTGCCTCGACCCAGACATGGAGAAGGCCCCTGAGGGCACCTGGAGCTGCCCACACTGCGTAAGGACATTATTTATAATTTTTTTCCGGCATTAGTGGCGGGCTGTGCGTTTCACGCCTAGGCCTTCAGTGATGTCATACTTAATACACCTCATAGTTCCATCTGTATGGATTCTCGAATTGTGGTATCATATTGCACATCACACTAATATAGGTCAGTCGAGCAATCCTTAATTTCCACAGCATTTATAATCTATCACCCCACATTCACATTTAAGAGTAGAAAATTAAGATTAGAGATACTGTTAAAACCATCTATCCATCCATCCATCCATTTTCTGCCGCTTATCCGGGGGCTTATCGGGTCGCGGGGGCAGCAGCCTCAGCAGAGAGATCCAGACTTCCCTCTCCTCAGCTACTTCGTCCAGCTCTTCAGGGGGGATCCCCAGGCGTTCCCAGGCCAGCCGAGAGACATAGTCTCTCCAGCATGTCCTGGGTCTTCCCGGGGGCCTCCTACTGGTGGGATGTGCCCTGAACACCTCACCAGGGAGGCGTCCGGGAGTCATCCTAACTAGATGACCGAGCCACCTCATCTGGCTCCTATCGACGCGGAGGAGCAGCGGCTCTACTCCGAGCTCCTCCCGGATGGCAGAGCTTCTCACCCTATCTCTAAGGGAGAGCCCAGCCACCCTGCGAAGGAAGCTCATTTCGGCCGCTTGTACCCGCGATCTTGTTCTTTCGGTCATGACCCAAAGCTCATGACCATAGGTGAGGGTAGGAACGAAGATCGACCGGGAAATCGAGAGTTTCGGCTCAGCTCTCTCTTCACCACAACGGACCGGTGCAGAGTCCACATTACTGCAGACGCCGCACCGATCCGCCTGTCGATCTCCCGTTCCATCCTTCCCTCACTCGTGAACAAGACCCCGAGATACTGAAACTCCTCCACTTGGGGCAGGATCCCCTCACCGACCCGGAGAAGACACTCCACCTTTTTCCGGGCGAGAACCATGGCCTCAGATTTGGAGGTGCTGATTCTCATCCCGGCCGCTTCACTCTCAGCTGCGAACCGATCCAGCGAGAGCTGAAGGTCACGGAGTGACGAAGCCAGCAAGACCACATCATCTGCAAAAAGCAGAGACCCGATCCTGAGGTCACCAAACCGGACCCCCTCAACGCCATGGCTGCGCCTAGAAATTGTGTCCATAAAAGTTATGAACAGAATCGGTGACAAAGGGCAGCCGTGGCGGAGTCCAACTCTTACCAGAAACGAGTTCGACATACTGCCGGCAATGCAGACCAAGCTCTGACACCGGTCATACAGGGAGCGGACGGCCCGCATCAGGGGGCCTGATACCCCGTACTCCCGGAAAACACCCCACAGGACTCCCCGAGGGACGCGGTCGAATGCCTTCTCCAGATCCACAAAACACATGTGGACTGGTTGGGCAAACTCCCATGCACCCTCAAGGACCCCGCTGAGGGTGTAGAGCTGGTCCACAGTTCCGCGACCAGGATGAAAACCACATTGCTCCTCCTGAATCCGAGGTTCAACTATCCGGCGGACCCTCCTCTCCAGCACCCCTGAATTGACCTTGCCAGGGAGGCTGAGGAGTGTGATCCCCCTATAGTTGGAACACACCCTCCGGTCCCTCCGGTTCTCCATGGCCTCACCGAACTCTTCCCACACCCGGGTCTTTGCCTCGGCAACCACCGCAGCCGCGGTCCGCTTGGCCTGCCGGTACCCGTCTGCTGCCTCAGGAGTCCCACAGGCCAAAAAGGCCTGATACGACTCCTTCAGCTTGACGGCATCCCTCACCGCCGGTGTCCACCAGCGGGTTTGGGTGTTGCCGCCACGACAGGCACCAACCACCTTGTGACCACAGCCCCTGTTGGCCGCCTCAACAATGGAGACATGGAACATGGTCCATTTGGACTCAATGTCCCCCGCCTCCTCCAGGACATGTCCAAAGCTCTCTCGGTAGTGGGAGTTGAAACTCCTTCTGACAGGAGACTCTGCCAGGCATTCCCAACAGACCCTCACAATATGTTTGGGCCTGCCGGGTCTGTCCTGCTTCCTCCCCCACCATCGGAGCCAACTCGCCACCAGGTGGTGATCGGTTGACAGCTCCGCCCCTCTCTTCACCCGAGTGTCCAGGACATGCGGCTGCAGGTCCGGCAACAAGAATCGCCACCCCTGCCCGTCACCTCTCACCATCGGCTACTCCAGAGTAGAAGAGAGTCCAACCCCTCTCGAAGAGGCTGGTTCCAGAGCCCTTGCTATGTGTCGAGGTGAGGCCGACTATATCTAGTCGAAACTTCTCAACCTCGCTCACCAGCTCAGGCTCCTTCCCCGTCAGAGAGGTGACATTCCAGTTGGAGTTGTCAACCCTCTTCTCACAAGATCCAGCTTTACGTGAAAGGTGCATCTTGGAAATGGCATGGAGTATATCCGCAACAACATCTATGTCTTCTCCTCCTTCAGCCATCTTGGTTGAAAAAAAAATACGTCGATAGCTGTTGGTAGCTGGATCTCCAAGTTTAGTTCAGAGTTAATTTCAAGTGCCGGCTCTGACGAGTGTGCTTATCCAATGACAGGATGCTTACATGTCTAGTTCAGCATAAGACCTTCTGGCCTGCCTTGGTGTCGCTGTCTTGAGAGCTGATTGGCTATCACGCCTGACTGTGTCTGTTTACTTACAGCTCTCAAGAGCCTTCTTTGTTGATTATGAAGGCCTTAGGCAGATTTCATAGAACCTGCCAACACATGCTAGCTGAAATATGATTGGATTAAAAACTCTATCATAACATACAACGCTGGAAGCACCACCAGATCGATATAATATGACATGAACAGAACAACTATGAAGAATAATTTTATTTCCATATTAACAAACAAAAAAACCCCAAACATTTCTGAGTATTTTTGGGCCAGCATAGAAGGCCTTGCTGGCCCTGATGGCCCACCACTGGTCTCTAAGGACAGTTGAGGTGAGACTTATTAACTGGCAACTACGGTATTTAACTGCACTCATCCTAGCCATCACATTACACATATTTGCCTGGAGAAAAATATTAGAAAAAAGAAAATCGAATAAAATGTATCACACCATGTGAGTTTTGACACAAAACACGGATGTACCCCAAATCTATATTACGGTATTTTCCGCACTATAAGGCGCACCTAAAAGCTTTTAATTTTCTCAAAACCCAACGGTGCGCCTTATAATCCGGTGCGCCTTATATATGGAATAATATTGGTTCATTGTGGCTACCGTACTCAGGGGGCGTGGCCGAAGTAACAGCGGTTAAAAATGGAAGGGAATTCCAGTCCCACCATTTGCACTAACGTTTGATTTACCGTAGCGCTGTTTTACACGTTTACTGAATCGGGGGAAAGTTCCCCTCCACGTATGAATGCAATAACTACGTGATAAACCTTGCGGTTGGTAAAAGATAAACTGCGAAAAACTACTTCACTGACGTTACCTCGAGGAAAAAAATAACCGTTTAAACTGCGACAAATAGAGTTGGAAATACATTGTTTTCAACGAGGGCGGCGCAAATAAGAGCTACTGGTACGTACGGTACGGTATTGGGAATGCACGAACTTGTTTTGGAGTGAACGGAGTTGTCAGACAACGATTTGTATTCTATTACCGGTAATAAAGTTTGATTGACTGACTTATCTGACTGTTTTGTTGACATTTCCTTTAGCACGGCTTCATCTAGTGGATGCATAACGCAACCGCAGCCACTACAGTAGTTTCTAATCTGTGCGCCTTATAATCCGGTGCGCCTTATAGTGCGGTGCGCCTTATATATGAAAAAAGTTTCAAAATAGGCCATTTATTGAAGGTGCGCCTTATAATCCGGTGCGCCTTATAGTGCGGAAAATACGGTATTTCAACTTGGACTGCCCTGGTTCTCTACATGTACTGTGAGCAAGAATGCAGTATATTAAAACAGGATTCTTGTTTCAGTTTTTAAACTTTATCAGTTGAAGAAATATTCAACAATGTTTCCATTTTAGTGAAAAATTTCTATTCAACCACATTGGGTCAATTTATTTTCTTTGCGGTTGCAGGAGAAAGAAGGCATCCAATGGGAGGCCCGAGAAGAGGGATCCGAAGGTGAGGAGGACAATGGTGATGTGGGTGAAATGGAGGATGACCACCACATGGAGTTCTGCAGAGTGTGCAAAGATGGTGGAGAACTACTGTGCTGCGATTCATGCCCCTCGTCATACCACATCCACTGCCTGAACCCACCACTCCCTGAAATTCCCAATGGAGAGTGGATCTGCCCTCGTTGCACGGTAAAAGTTATTTGGTTAGCAGTTTAGTGTAAAAGTCTGACCTCTGTATTTTATTTTATGTATTCAGCGGTGGTATTTTTGAATTGAATTTTGAATTGAAAATGTGTTTTTATTTTTCTGCTCTTTCAATCTCCCAAATGAACTTGCAACTGTTGCATTGTGATTCTAAGTCAATCACACCTGTCCAGTTAGTAAGAAATAATGGTGAAACTAAATGCTGGTTTAGTTTTGCTTATTGCGCATATGGGAGAAACAAGTCTATACATTAGACTAAAATTAGATAAAATAAAGTTAAAAAAAAAAAATGGTAATAATCAAAAATCCTGAATAGGTTTATAACATGGAACTCAAGCACAAGCTAAAGATAAAATGTACATGTAAATGTGAGAAAATACGCTTTTGATTGCCTGCTTTAGCTGCTGTATATATTGTTAGAAATAAAACTATAAAAATGGCTTCTCTTTGGATGCAGTGTCCCTCAATGAAGGGCAAGGTCCAGAAAATCCTGACTTGGCGGTGGGGAGAGCCTCCCACTCCTACACCAGTCCCCCGTCCTCCAGACCTCCCGGCTGATGCACCAGATCCTGTCCCACTTGCAGGAAGACCCGAGAGGGAGTTCTTTGCCAAATGGAGCAATATGTCATATTGGCACTGTTCTTGGGTTACTGAGCTACAGGTGGGCAAAAAACATTGATAAATACGGAATATTTGGTAAAATATATTTAATAATCCAGCACTCAAGTGGATTTAGGCCATTAAATTGTTGTTCCAGTTTTGGGGGGGTGTTAATGTTGGTTCACAATATTTATTAGCTATTATATTGTAAACTTTACCTTATGATATAGCAGCATTTGATAAAATGCACCGAAGATATCTCATTTCTTTATTCTTTCTGTTTTTCTAGCTTGAGTTGCACTGTCAAGTGATGTTTCGAAACTACCAGAGGAAAAATGACATGGATGAGCCACCTCCCATTGACTTTGGTGAGGGAGACGAGGACAAGAGCGTGAAGAGGAAGAACAAGGACCCTATGTATGCACAGCTGGAGGAAAAATACCTGCGTTTTGGTATAAAGATGGAGTGGCTTATGATTCATCGGATCCTCAACCATAGGTCAGCATACACAAACGCACAGTTGCAGTTTAATTTTAAATTTGAAATATCATCGATGTCCAGTCAAAGAAAAGCTGCTTCAAAACATAATATATATAGACTTTGTTATACAGTATGTTATATATTAAAAATAAAACTACTTTATGATAGTTTTTAGCTTCTATAACTTCACAAATTAATAACTTTGGGGATCTGTATTGTTTCAAATATGACTTTTTTTTATAGTGGTTGTCACCAGCCACTGGGCATGGCTGAACAGAGCCTCAAAACCAAATACCTAGTAAGAGTAAACCTTAAAATACATAGAAAGTTGGTTGGGATACACTGCATTGATGGCCGGAGCAGAATGCATAGGTCTAAGGGTGAATCTTGCATTTACCACAGATTATACTTTTTTTTTTTGTACACAGCTTTTTCATTGTCTGTCATATATGTGCTTTCAGAGATGAGACCACTAGGCATGCAACATTTTAGCAGAACAGTGTTTGAGGATTAATTTATAAGACATTATAATAGATTTTATTGACAGTGTTCTTTTTTTTTAATTTCTCAAAGATAATGGCAAATATTGTGGTAAAAATGACAAAATTATAAAAAACAGAAAAAAAGCAAAACAGTACACGAGGTAGTTTAAAATGCAAAACTCTCAAAAGTGATCTTAATCATTTGCATTTTTTAGGGTTTTTGAGTAGCAGCTGAATCCTGTAGTTTATTGCGGAGGCAGATCATAGATGACACTGTTGTCACAGAGGAGTCTAGATGCAATGAAAGAGTAGATTTGGGTTTCAGCCCAGGTAAAGAGAGTGAAGGACTGAGATTGGCATTGTGTTTTTTTTATACTGTAGCAAGGATGGAGATTGTGTTTATTTCATGGTCCTTTCTAGAGATAGTCATAATGTGAGGATTTTATTGTTAGAATGGAGTAAAGCAGCAGACATCTAATAGTGGTCCCAGCTGTAAAGGTAAAAGCAGGCTCACCAAGACATCACAACACAGCATCATTAGTGTCCTCTGGAATGTTGCCAGCGTAATGGTTGTTTGATAAATAATGGCAGATCAGGTCATCTTTATGTGCTGAAAAAGGCCTGATCTCCTTTTGTAGCCATTTCTGATGAGCCACCTAGCCAACCGTAAAGTAGCACACCAGAAAATCTAGTTTGGTAAAATTCAAAGCCTTTTCTTATTTAAAATGGTGAAACTACAGAAAAGAATTGATTTAAATAATTAAATTTAGTGATATTTAGTTTTCTTTGATTGTTGCCATTAGTTTTCTTTGATTGTTGCCATCAAAGGTTGAGGGAATTGCTTACATAATCACATTTTGAGCCATTTATAGTCTGAAAATAGACTGGATTCACAGTTGCTTCTGATCTGACCTGCTTTCAGAATGATCCTGGATAACATGACTTGGATCCCATTGCCTTTTTTGCGTTAATGGTACCAAAATCCATTTATCAAACAGGATGCGTTTCGATCAGAAAATGTCTCCCAAAATGTCTATTTTTTTTAAATTCTGGACGGACCTTTCACGTGTGACAGTAACTATTCTGTGTTTATGCCAAAGTATTGACAGGAAGAACAATATCCACTATCTGATCAAGTGGCGTGATCTACCATATGATCAGGCCACCTGGGAGGCTGAAGACATGGATATACCGGAGTTTGACATCTATAAGGCACAGTACTGGAACCACAGGTAATATACTGCAGATATGACACCTGTGCACACAACTTTTCTAAGCATCATGTGCTCTCCTCAGAGAGCTGATGATGGGAGAAGAAGGGAAGCCTGGGAAGAAAGTCAGGCTAAGGGGCAGAGGCAAGCGTCCTGACAGACCTCCTGAGAACCCTGTTGTTGATGTAAGTCCACATCGAGTAATTTTCTTCTCAGGATTCAGGGAAAAAGGAGATCTTTTTTATTTCAGAAAACCACAGATAATATAATAGAAGATAGAAAAGTAACTCTGTTTTGGTGTAAATGCATAAATTAACCTGGATTCATTTTTAATCCTTTTCTGTATGACTTCACATTGTATCCCTCCACCTATTCAGTTTTATTTACGTTACATCTTTTGGGGTCAAGAATGTGTCTAGGCACTTTAGGAGCCTGCAGTTGGATAAAGAGAAACTGAGATGTGCAAAATAGCTAAAGAAAAAGGTGTTAATGACGTTGAATGGTGACTTATGTTATTGTCCTCCAACTTCTCTCTATCTTTCAGCCCACTATAAAGTTTGACCGTCAGCCAGAGTACCTCGACAGCACAGGGGGCACACTCCATCCCTACCAGCTTGAAGGTCTGAACTGGCTGCGGTTCTCCTGGGCTCAGGGCACCGACACTATCCTTGCAGATGAGATGGGTTTGGGAAAAACTGTCCAAACTGCTGTTTTCCTCTACTCACTCTATAAAGAGGTAGTTGCTGAGTGTGTTGTGTTGTGTTGTCATTGTTTGAGACTGCTGCCAGCTACACTTGCCAGTGTTGAAAGTTGACATGATGGCAGAAGGAAAAGAGACAATGTACTTTTTAATTATTTTAACAACCCAAGTAGCATGGAACGTATTTTTATTGTAAAATACTACAGAAAATATTTCATTAAGATACGTTTTAAAAAGATATATATTGAGTAATACTGTGAGATTTTAATCCTACATTACTTTTTCTTCTGTTTCTATAGTATGGTCTTTACTGTGTGGGCTTTACGTTTGCTGTGAATGCAAAGAAAGCGAATCATTTCCGTTCTTTAGCACATTTTCTCTTTTTTAAATGAATTTATTTTGTGATCCAAAGGCAAATTCAAATACTGGAAATCATACATCAACAACAGCAACATTAAACATTGCATATTTTCCTGGTATTGTAAAGCCCTCTCAAGAAAGAATAGTACCAACAGCTTATAACTTTTGTCACTTTGTTTGGTATTTGCCACAATCCCATAAAACCATTTTGATTTTTGGATTGGTAAAATGACAGAACTATATTGATAATGTACTGACTCTCATACTCTTTCTCAGGGCCACTCCAAGGGACCTTTCCTGGTTAGTGCACCTCTCTCCACAATCATTAACTGGGAGAGAGAGTTTGAGATGTGGGCCCCTGATATGTATGTTGTGACATACGTCGGAGACAAAGACAGCCGAGCTGTCATTAGAGAGAACGAGTTCTCCTTTGAAGACAATGCCATTCGTGGGGGGAAGAAGGCCTCCAGGATGAAAGTGAGTGTGATACATTCAGTGCTTGAAGCAACATGTGCACAGAAACCATAAAGAAACCATCCACAACCATACTTGTGGATTTTCCCCAACAGAAAGACACATCTATCAAATTTCATGTCCTCTTGACCTCATATGAGTTGATTACCATTGACATGGCGGTCCTTGGTTCCATTGACTGGGCCTGCCTAGTGGTGGATGAGGCCCATCGACTGAAAAATAACCAGTCCAAAGTAATAAAAGATTCATCAGACAGAAAGCTACACTTTGGCTGAACATAGTTCATTCTTTTTACTTTTTTATTTTCTAGTTTTTCCGGGTTTTGAACAACTATCCCCTGCAGCACAAACTACTGCTCACGGGAACACCTCTTCAGAACAACCTGGAGGAGCTTTTCCACCTACTTAATTTCCTTACGCCAGAGAGGTTCAGGTATGCTATGCACTTTGCCAGGAGCAAGGTCCCTTATAGCTTGGCCTATATTGAGGTTGCTCCATTTGATGTAAAGCCTGATCATTGCCAACCAGTAATCTTCAAAAAAAGTATTACCCCATCAAAATGGTGGTTTTTTTGTTTGTTTTTGTTTTTTAGATTAGTAACAGAATAGTCAAATATTATTCGCCACAGGTGATCGTGAATATTTATGCACTGAATAAGTTAAAATACTTGTGAACTGGGTTAGAATACTTGTGAACTGGGTTAGAACTAACTTTAATCCCTCTATTGATTATATTGTCTTTTCTTACTTTAAGGATTTATTTAAGGATTTATTCAGCATTATAGTGGACAAACATGCCCCAATAAAAAAATTTCAGGTCAAGAATTGCTTTTGTCCGGGGGTGACCAACCCAGTCCTATGAGAACTGCACCAGGCACTGTCCTGCCAGGTAGATAACTTCTGTCACCAAGGATATGAGGATTGGACTGGATTGTGGCTCTCTTAGGACTGGGGTGGTCACATCTGCTATAGCCCCTGGTTTTTCCTGGCTGGTTTCATCCATCAGGACAAGGCCTTGTGGAGCAGAGCAGAGCCATCCATTTCCGGTTCCAAAAAAGTCTACAGAGTTAAACAGGCCATAGTCCAGTGGCTGCTGTATTCTTTTCTGTATGACCGGAGGTCAAGCGTAACAAGTTATTAAAGTCGACGTGCTGGTGTTTGGATTTAGCATAGTTTAGCAACAGTCCTAAAATTGGGGCTCTAGTGCAGTGATGCAGAATGAGTTGCCTGTTTTTGTCATTTCCTACATGTACAGAAAAATGTCATTTAAATTTGGTGTTTAATAATTGGCAGGGGATGTTTCAATTTAGAATTGATTTCAAAATTTAAATACCTAATTACAAAACCAGCCAGAAGAAGTAAAGTTTACATTGTTGTCACAATATTGAATAAAATGTGCATGTTTTTTGATAGTATGCAGTTCTGTTAACCATTGTGTCATTCAGATATAAATCATACCAGCTGTGAGAAATGAGGAAGTTGATGTATTAGAGTGTGTCGTGAAATCGCCAGATTCCATCATTAATTCTCCTATTGTATTTTGGCCAACCCTCCTGCAGCAAACTGGAAATCTTCCTGGAAGAGTTTGCTGACATTGCCAAGGAGGACCAGATCAAAAAACTGCATGACATGCTTGGCCCTCACATGCTCAGGAGGCTGAAGGCCGATGTCTTCAAACACATGCCCTCCAAGACTGAACTTATTGTCAGAGTGGAGCTTAGCTCCATGCAGAAGTAAGTGGTTAGATGGAAAAGAATTGTCCGGGAATATAGGGCAGGGTGCTAAAGTATCCTGTCTACTTGCAGAAAGTACTACAAATTTATCCTGACAAAGAATTTTGAGGCTTTGAATACCAAAGGAGGAGGAAATCAGGTCTCCCTGTTAAACGTTGTCATGGACCTCAAGAAGTGCTGCAATCACCCCTACCTCTTTCCCACTGCTGCCATTGTAATTATTTCTTTTTATAATATCTATAACTTTTAATATCTACACCCATCTGTTACCGACTTAACATTATGTTTTGGAAAAATCTGATTTGCCAAACAGGAAGCTCCAAAGATGCCTAATGGGATGTATGATGGCAGTGCTCTCACAAAGGCTTCTGGGAAATTGCTTTTACTACAGAAGATGATGAGAAAGCTCAAGGAGGGAGGACACAGAGTGCTTATCTTTTCTCAGGTTGGATGCTAATGTGACTGTTCATATCCTATTCTCATTTTTGTAACACAAAACCCTTCTATTGATGCATTGTGCTCTGATTTTTAAAGTATGTAAAAATTGTTTTGTTTTTTTCCGGGGTCATTAATACCCTGTTTTGAATTAAAACATTGTATTCAGAGAATGGGAATTTTGTCACACGCTGTTGGTAGTAGTGTTTAATTTGGGGGAGTGCAACTTGCTTAAAGGAGGATTAAGATAAAGTCATTTTTTCAGATGAAGATTTTCTGATAGTTAATAATTTTTGTGTGAATGTGCTCACCGCAGATGACAAAGATGCTGGACTTGCTTGAGGACTTTTTGGAGAATGAAGGTTACAAGTATGAGAGGATTGATGGAGGGATCACTGGAGGGATGAGACAGGAAGCAATTGATCGCTTTAATGGTAAGATAATCAGTTTGAAGGCTCCTGACCCCTTGGTTACTTTTCATTAATGTTGTTCCGATTCCAAATTTCACTATTTTTTTTTTTATTGTTCTGTTGGTATATCAAAGCCAAATTAAATAAAGTATTTTTTTTTAACTCTCAATTTTTCTCAGCTCCTGGTGCTCAGCAGTTTGCCTTCCTGTTATCAACAAGGGCAGGGGGTCTAGGCATCAACCTAGCCACTGCTGATACCGTCATCATCTATGACTCTGACTGGAATCCTCACAATGACATCCAGGTAGACCGCTGTTGCTTTTTTCTTTCTATTGTTTTTTTTTTAAAATATTCATTCATTTTATTCAGGCTATTCCTGCGTTGATAATTATGTCATTAATAGAATTTAGAGACATTAAGAATTTGTGTGAACCCTGAGAGTTTGGGTTTTTACCAGTTGTATACTTATTCTCCAGTAACATCATCTCCTCTGCTTTCAGGCTTTTAGCAGAGCTCATCGTATTGGTCAAAATAAGAAGGTGATGATCTATCGCTTTGTCACCAAGGCCTCAGTGGAGGAGAGGATTACTCAGGTAACTCTAGAAGTCCTACCTACGCTCCTGTAAAATGCATGAAAAATGAAATCATGTGTCTAAGTCACTACATACTAACAGCTTAAAAATACACACTTGACAGTTTTGCCAGAGAAATTAATGATTTGAATAAAATGTGGTTTAACTACCACACATTGTCTTTTCTTTTCCCAACACTTTTTCTGGTCCAGGTTGCCAAGAAAAAGATGATGTTGACTCACCTTGTGGTCCGCCCTGGTCTTGGATCCAAGACGGGTTCAATGTCTAAGCAGGAACTAGATGACATTCTCAAGTTTGGAACAGAGGCACTCTTTAAGGATGAGGGAGAAGGCAAGAACTCAAAACGATTCAATGTTTTTACATGAAAAACAAATGTAAAAGTCAGCTTTTTAATAGAATATGTGCTTTTTATTCCAGGTGACAACAAGGAGGAGGACAGCAGCATCATTCACTATGATGACAAGGCCATTGACCGGTTGCTAGACAGGAATCAGGATGCTACAGATGACACTGAGCTGCAGAGCATGAATGAGTACTTGAGCTCCTTCAAGGTGGCACAGTATGTGGTGAAGGATGAGGAGGATGAGGTGAGCTTCAGGGCTGATTTGCTGAAAACTATTATTTTTACCATTGTTTTAATGCCTACATAAGTCAGAAATCCGCCCTAGTTTTGTTTTTATTAGCAAACAAATAATGATATTTTGGTTAGGAAGAAGAGGTGCAGCGTGAGATTATCAAGCAAGAGGAGAGTGTGGATCCAGATTACTGGGAGAAGCTTCTGCGCCACCACTACGAGCAGCAGCAAGAGGATCTGGCACGAAACTTGGGAAAAGGCAAGCGCATCCGCAAGCAGGTCAATTACAACGACGGGTCTCAGGAAGACAGAGGTAAGCAAACACCAAACCATGGACGCCTGTTTTTCATTCAACTTTTTGTGCCTTTACGAAGGGTGCACAATAATTATCGGGCCGATATTCGTAAATTATGACGTCATTCCGATAAGTCCGATATCATAAAATACACCCCCGATAATATTTTCGTTCGCACTGCAGTGTGGGTCATTTTTATAACCAAGCGCTCCCACTCCTACATGACACCTGGAGGGGCTGCAATGAATGCTGCGTTCAGGTGTCAATATAATCGGAAAAGTTTCCGTAGAATAGACATTAGCTCGCTGTCTGTTTGCTATAAATATTCACTCATTTACTGACAGGGAAAAAGTAGCACGAGCTTTAATACTTCAAACCTAAAAAGTCACCTGAAACATAACCAACCGTTTTAAAAGCGTATGAGGTCGCCGGCGGCAGTGGTGAAGAAGCCATCTAGACTTCGACCTTTTAGCGAGACTTTCAAAAAGTCAACGAAATTTGCCAGAGATTACAGAAGGGCTAAAGCCTTTGGAGATTTAATTATGGAAATGATGGTGCCGGACGAACAGCCTTTCACCCTCATTGAAGACGGAGGTTTTTCTCGTCTCCTTAAACAGTTGGAGCCGCGGTAAGGCCGAGCCGCAGGTACTTTTCTGTGACGCTAAAGCCGGGTTTAGACCGGGGCAAGTGCGTCTCCGTCCGGACTGATTTCTGCCGTATATATTATCCTTCTCAAAAGGATAACTAATATATAAAAGGATTGCGAGATGACCCTCACAAGACTTAGGACCTGTTGAAACCATCGCTCTAAACGGGACCTTTTATTTTGACAAATTCCCGGATCTTTTATTTTCTCTTCGCGCCCGACCTCCTGTTATCCATTGCGCTGGCTTATTGCAGCGTGCTCCGGCATCCCTCCAAAATAGAAGCGCTGCGTATTTTTGCGGAGGGCGATCGGAGACCCCAGCACTGAGCAGGAGCCGCAGCCGGTGTAAATTGACGCATTGACTTGAATGGAATCTAATCAGACAGAAGGACGGACGGAGACGCACCTCATCCGGTGTAAAACCGGCTTGAGTGGGATGCGAAAACCAAATGCTTTTACACGTTGATTGACAGCAATGTAAATGACAAATTTTCACCTTAGATATATGGACTTGTGATGTCAGCCCTGTAAGGCGCTGTGGTTGAATACAGACTTTAAACTATTCATTGTGGCCTTCCCAGGTCTATTCCCAGGAGCTAATCCGGCTCACATTTGCTCATTAGTCTTTCTTATTTCCAGGTATGTTATCGGTTATCAGTATTAGCCTTTCCAAGCAGAAAGTAATGTATCAGGCTAACAAAAAAGTTACCGTGCATCCCTGGGCTTTACTATCGGTGTTTCCATTCCTGCTTCTAATATGACGAATTGATGGGTTACTTCTTGTGTATCAGGGTTATTTTTCCATCCATCCATTTTCTGTACCTGCTTTACACACATTTGAGTCCCAGCTGTCAAGGCCAGAGGCGGGCTACACCCTGGATAGGGCGCCAGCCTGTTGCAGGACTAACGCAAAGACAGACAACCATTCACACTCACACAAATTTAGACTGATCAATTCACCTAACAAGCAGGTCTTTGGACCATGGGAGGAAACCATAGTGCCTGGAGAAAACCCACGCATGCACGTTTAGTTTTTTTTTTGTTTTGTTTTGTTTTTCTTCATACAAATATATTTTCAAAGTGTGCTTCTGCACTGTTGTATCTGATCCGCTGTAAACACGGGACATTTTTTATTTTGAAAAGTTAGCGGATGTTTTTTTCTTTCTTCTCTCTTTGCACCACTTCCTGTCCCGCATGCACTGCACTGTACTAGATTGCTGTGTCTTGCTACTGCCATCTTGCAAAAATGAATGTCTTGCATATTTCTGCAGAGGAATGCTAGAGGTGTAAATGATTCCGCGGCCATTTTAGGAAGAGATTTGCAACTCAAATGCATCTTTTGTATTATCCTATAATACAAAAGATGCATTTGAGTTGCAAATTCTTGACCTTCTTTATCTATCTATTGTGTCATTATGCATTTTTAATAGGTTTTTAATACTTTAACTTGCATTTTTCAAGATGTACATTATAAGACAGTACATTTAACACTTTTAATCCTAGACATGAATACTAATTTTCTACCGCAAACTGTAAAAGGTGAGCTGGTATGACAATAAAGAGAGTCTGATTCTGATAATGAAATAAGAATTTGTGGATGACACACTGTGAAGCAGAAGTAAAATTACTTAATAGGAACAATCAAAAAAAAAAAAGCTTACATCACATTGGATTCTTAACTAAAACTTATTTATTTTATTCTTGAAGCTGATTGGCAAGATGACCAGTCAGATGGGCAGTCAGATTACTCCGTGGCATCTGAAGAAGGAGACGAGGACTTCGACGAAAGAACAGAAGGTAAGGAGTATCATTTAAAAAGTATGCTCTTTAAAGATACTCTGTGTTCAATTAAACACGTGTACATATCACAGGATAAAATGTAACTGCTAAATTCTTCATAATTAAAGGATCATATGGTTTATTTGCAGATGTGTTTTGCTATGCATTGATCTATATTTTGGTCAAATACAATAAATTGTATATAATTGCCAATATTTTCCACACTTTATGCATTCATATTCATTTACGTTATGGTGCATCTAAGAGTATCTGCAGCGTCCTGTTCACACTCATGTTTCAGGTGTTTTCACAACGTAATTGCAGTCCACCTATGGAAAATTCAGTAAATAACTCCTGTTTTTATTGTTAAAATCAGCTTTTTTCTTTCTTCTGCAGCCAACTCTCGCAGGCCCAACAGAAAGGGCCTTAGAAATGACAAAGATAAGCCCCTTCCACCCCTGCTGGCCAGGGTAGGAGGCAACATTGAAGTGAGTGATGTTTTCCCCATCCAGTGATCAGTGCTATTGGAATTAGCACAAACATTGCCTGACTATTTTGATTTTTTTTTCTTTTTTCCTGCCTTTTAGGTGTTAGGTTTCAACTCTCGGCAAAGGAAAGCTTTCCTGAATGCAGTTATGCGTTATGGGATGCCTCCACAGGATGCCTTTACCACCCAGTGGCTAGTACGGGACCTTCGAGGGAAATCTGAAAAAGAGTTTAAGTAAGAAATCACTAAACACCAGCTCAGAAAACAAGTGTAAATATTACAGAACTACAGATTGATTAAAACTACAACTAATATTTTGCAAATAAATTTTTCTATTTCTTTTGTTTATTTTTGGGGCATAATTTTTCCATTCAGTGCAATTTTAGATTTTCTTTATTATTATTATTATTATTATGGTGGGATTTTTTTTTTTATTATTATTGCAATAATTTATTCAGGTTTTCTCATGTTTCTGTTAAGATTACATGGATTAGTTTCTGGTATAAATTGATTCAGCCGTTGTATCTTTGTCTTGTCTTCTGACATTGCTCTGTTCGTCAGGGCCTACGTCTCTCTGTTCATGCGCCACCTCTGTGAGCCTGGAGCCGACGGCGCTGAAACCTTTGCAGACGGCGTCCCAAGAGAAGGGTTGTCACGGCAGCATGTCCTCACCCGTATTGGTGTCATGTCACTTATCCGTAAAAAGGTAAGACGAAAATTAGCTTTACATACTTAAAACAACTGTCAGAAAATGGCCGGAATAAATATTCTTTTCGTTTATGAATTTTGGCTACTTTTTTCATTACAAAGTGACATGTGGCATAGTGTTGTAAATAAGACAAGTAACCATTAAATATTGAGTTCCACATCTCGACCATGTGTGCATGTCTTGAAGGTCCAGGAGTTTGAGCATGTGAATGGTCAGTGGTCACTGCCTTGGATGGCTGACCTTGAAGAGGGTAAACAGGCGCTTGTTCAGATCGAGTCTCCTGGAAAGACCCCATCCACCGGCACCCCTGCTGACACACAACCCAACACACCTACTCCAGGTACACGTATAGCACAACCAAACAGAAACAACAAGCAGCCGAACATTAACGTTAGAAAATTAGCCGTTCGTATAGTTGGGCTGGTTTGTGTCACAAGCAGGACACAAGCGAACAACAAAAATAGCTTGAATACTGAAATTCTAGAATTATTAGGATTTTGAGAGGGTGTAAAGGTTATTTCAGAAACATTAAAATGTTACAATTTCAATGCATTGGCATAGTATTGCAACAATTTAATTTACTGAATTCAATTGATCTGCAGTTGATGAACCATTGTCAAAGAATGATGACACTGAGAAGGAGGTGATGAAGGATGGAGAGACCGAGAAAAATGAAAAAGAACCAGCAAAATCCAGCAATGAGGTGAGAAAAACTCCTGTGAGTTTTTTTGATAAGATGCATCAGTAATTGTTTAAATCATCATATTAGCAGCATCTGTTTTTTGTTTTTTTAAATGTTACATTGCTTTAATATTTTACCTTCCAGGTCATTGCCATCCCTGACGATGATGTGAACCCACTGTCGGAACAGGAGCTTAAAAAGAATGGCAAGGATCCCAAGGAAACAGAAGAAGCAAGCAACGGAGATTTAAGTAAGGGCTTTAAAGAGAACGAGGGAAATGGAGAGAAGAAAAGCCCAGAAGAGGGAGAGGAACCCAAGATAAAAGATCCAGAGGAAGGTACCAATGGTTCCTGTTTTACCCACGCTATTTGAAAATTATTCTACAGTGTTTAATAGTTCCTGTGTTTGATTAGCAGTCAGTTCTCCAATCTTTCCCCAAGTGAAGTTTGTGATGCTAAATGTTACCATCGCCAGATGCTTTCACGCATTGATTGACAGCAGCGTAAACGACAAAAGTTTCACCATAGATATATGGACTTGTGACGTCAGCTCTGGAAGCATGACAAGTCTAATCGCGCAGTGGTTGAACACAAACTTTACACTATTCAGGGTGGTGTTGCACTTCCAGGAGCTAAACTAGTTGACTTTTGCTCATGAGTCTTTATTATTTTCAGGTCTGTCATCGATATCAGTATCAGCTTAATTTTTAGCGCGCATCCCAGTGAAAAAAATCAAACAGTGTATTTCTATCGTGAATCCCTCTATTGCTCCCGTAAGCCACCTAAGATGCCCAGAAAATGCTCCTCTTGCAGGCCAGAGCATCAGAGCAGACCTGAGAACTATGACTCTAAACAGTAAAGATGGGGTTGATCCATAGGCTGATAGTAAAACTTCATCTTAAACTGGTTGTAATATGATTTGTTCAGCATTGGAATATGTATTCAAAAGGAATGACAAATTATCCACCATTAGCTTAAATACTTATTATTTATTGAATATTATTACTCGAAATAGCAAAGGACAGCTGAGCACACAGGCTGTTGATTTAAATCAAAATGGCAAAAAGCTTCTTGTCTCCCATTGCTGAAAAATCTTATTTTTTCCTTGTTTTTTTTAAATTACATTTTCAGCTAAAGAAAAAGAAGAAAATGTGACCCCCTTACACCCACATGTTACTGAAGAAAAGAAAGGTAAACTACTGGATTTTTAAAGGTTGAATGGTCTTTTAAAAGTGGCTTTAAATCATAAAATGTCAATGAATCAAGCCATTGAAATCAAGTTAAAAGATAACACTGAAAGTTTTATTTTAATTCTATTATTGTGGAGTATTAAGGTTACCTATAGATTGGTTGCTTATTTTTTTAAAGAGAATAATCGCTAGAGGTAATTAACAACCATTGACTTCCTTAGGTTATTTCTTATTGTCCCACTAAGACTTTTAGTAACCCATTAAATTAATTTTAGAATTGCAGGAGGTGCAGAAAACAGAGGAAGCATCCAAACTGCAGAATGGCGATGGCAGCAAGGAGGCTATAGAGTCAACCATCAGTGAGGAGAAGAAAAAAATCAAGTCCAGATTCATGTTCAACATAGCTGATGGAGGCTTTACAGGTGCACACCTATACATCAGAAAAGCACACTTCATTTTTGCATTTCTCTAACAACCATCTTTTCTTTGGTAGAGCTTCACTCCCTGTGGCAAAATGAGGAGCGAGCTGCCACCGTCACGAAGAAAACCAATGAGATCTGGCACCGTCGCCATGACTACTGGCTGTTGGCAGGCATAATACAGTATCCTTATCACTTCTGAGAAAAGTTGGATTATTTTGTAATTCATGCGTTTGCGATCGGCACTTGTTCGCTCTGATGAGTCATCCTCCTTGACCACAGTGTCCCCCTAGACACGGTTATGCCCGTTGGCAGGACATCCAAAATGACACAAGGTTTGCTATCCTCAATGAACCGTTTAAAGGAGAGATCAACCGAGGCAACTTCCTGGAAATCAAGAACAAGTTCCTTGCCCGGAGATTCAAAGTACAAAGTTTGAATTTAGAAATTGAAAGATGGTGTCAAACTATAAAAACAAAGAATTTTGTATCTCTAAATGCTCAGTAGGGCTGCACGATGCATCATTTAACATCGCGATGCGCGCATGTGCACATCGCAGGATGCGCGATGTTCTTTTTTTTTTTCAGAACATGTCAACTTCTCTTTTGCTGAAGCGGTCAGCGCTCATTCTCTCTCCCTGTGAGCAGTCTGCTCACAGGCAGCCCCTCCTCGAGCTCAGCCACACATGCCTCACGATACACGAACGCGCTTCCGGGCGCGCGCCAAGATATACACTTCAAACATTACCACACAAAATACTACTCAGGATGTTTGCTACCGTGACACGATACGCAAAAAAGTCCAAACAGCACAGCAATATCACAGATGCCATGCAACTTTTCACCTCCCTATAA
>BJFM01003680.1:33442-47013 GCA_016586285.1 Arothron firmamentum | reverse complement strand
CCCCGTGCCATGTACTCGATCTTTTGTAACTTTGTGCTTTGCTTGTAGATACCACTTATGTCTGAGCTGCAAAACACACTCTAAGCAGACATTCCTCCATGTAAGTGGTGCATTCACTGTCACGTAAAGCTGCCTTCTGTCAAATGCAAACCCTGAAATTGAGTATGCATGAGGGCTGCATGGACTGCCAAACACTTGGCACAAAACCCTTTTCATATCTGGAAAGGATGCTATTCGGTGCCTGTCCCATGGCTGCGTGCACACATGCCCCCGCCCCCCCTTCTGGCTCTTTGCTGAGTGCCATGGCTAACGGTGTCGCGTGCAGATGGCTGCTCGGCCAGTGGGGGGCACTGTGACAGCGGTGTGAGGCTGAGGGAAGCGGCTCCAGCCTCCATTATATCTGTCTCCTCTCAGGAGCTTTGACTGCTGGGAGAGAATCACTGTGTTTGCTGATGATAATGCAATTAATTAAAGAGCCAATCATTTTGGCCCAGCACGTATAAATCTGAAAGGAAGTTTTGACATATTACTGTGTGCTTTACACGCTCAAGATGGGCTCGCTCGCTGTTCTTTGTCAACAAACTTATTTAGTTTATTTCAGCGGCTGATTGCTATAATGCAAACTGCATTTGCTCCCTCATTTTGATATTCAAGGTGCAGCAGCAGCAGCAGCAGCAGGAGGAAGCAAACGTTATACACACACTCTCATTTTCTCTGCAAGCTTCTTTGAAATTGAATTCTATTTTCTCGTCTTCTTTGACTGTATTGCTGAGGGTTAATGTATGTCTGTGTGTGCTCTGTAGCCGGGGGCAGCGCTGGAAATGAGATCCTGGTCCCCGGCCAGATAAAGGCCTCTGCTGTCATTAGATGTTGCAGCCGTCTTTGGAGTTTGCTCACATGATGCCCAGACTTCCTGAGAACGGAGGAGAACCGGGAGAGATGGATGGAAAGGAAGACACGCAGGGACACACACACACACACACACACACACACACACACATTCTCTCTCTATCTCTCTCGCTCTCTCTCTCTGTTCCTATATAAGATGGATAGCATGATAAAGCTGGGGGGATTGTGCGGTGTTGGGAAGCATGTTTACATCCCAGAGAGCATGTGTGCGTGTGTTGATGGGGTCATTTTTCATGTTCCGTGTGACCCAGTCAGGGACCATCGTCACACTGAATTTCTACCAAAAGCAAACAGAAGAA
Organism: Arothron firmamentum; assembly: GCA_016586285.1. Lineage (NCBI taxonomy): Eukaryota > Metazoa > Chordata > Actinopteri > Tetraodontiformes > Tetraodontidae > Arothron > Arothron firmamentum. The sequence continues at coordinate 45,805 of BJFM01003680.1, read as the reverse complement.
AAAGGAGATGAGAGCGACAGAAAAAGAGGATTTTGACACTGGCAGCAGCTGCCAAGCGTGTATTTTCTCGTCCTCCAGCTGGTGGAAATGAAAGAAAATTGAAGGTTTCTCCTCAAATATGGATCTGCTGTGCACGTTTCCTCTTTGGCTGGTCCGCCGGGATCACGTTTGGCCTGTGCTGAAGCAGAGTGAGGGGTGTTCACAGGCTCGGTCCGACCTCCTGCAGTGTTGAACTGTCATACATCTGGTTTCACCGATCAGCCGCCAGCTCAAAATACAGCCGTTCAGCGTCTCTGCAGACAAAGCAGCGTTTGCTCCGAGAGCAACAGGCGACGTTGGTCCTGCAGCAGCCAGCAACAGGCTGGCCAGCAACCTCTGAGAAGCAGCAGCACCAGAGTTGAGCTTCTTCAGTGTGAAATCGTGGTGCTTGTTGTCCTGGCAACCCTCCGTCGGCTCATTTGGAGCAGGTCTGTGAGAGGCACTTTTCATCAGCTCTGAATGTTGACAGCTTCAACAAAAATAGCCTTTGAAGGAAAGTGCAGGTCAGCTGCAAAAGAAAGCCTTTTTTAAAAAGGCTGTCTTGTCTCAGACATGGGGTTGATGGAGCAGGAAGGCCACCTGGGACCCTCCAAAACACCCCCATCTTTACTTACTGTTGCTATAACAACCGTTCTTGGACAACAGGTTCAGTGTGGAGTACACGAGTTGTTTTTTCAGTCTATCCAGTGTTTAGTTTTCCTGTCCTGACATGTTGACACTGCTGATGGACTGAACCTGGATGAAGCCGGCTCCGCCTGACAGCTTCACACAGATGTGGGATCTCACCTGAGTGCAGCTCACCTGCTGACCTTCATCAGGCAGAAACACACTGTGGCATCATCACCCCAGCTCCTGCTGCAGGATGGACGTTCACAGCGTGTGTGTGTGTGTGTGTGTGTGTGTGTGTGTGTGTGTGTGTGTGTGTGTGTCTCAGTATGGGATGGTTTTAAGCCCTCAAAGGTGTGTTCATCACTTCTTGCAGCGGGCCTGTTTTCATCACTTCTTGCAGCGGGCCTGTTTTCATCACTTCTTGCAGCGGGCCTGTTTTCATCACTTCTTGCAGCGGGCCTGTTTTCACCTCTGCTGGATGAATCTTTCTCACATCAGCATCGACTCTTCTCAGCTTCAACTGTCAGGCGTTAGGGTGCTTCTGCACCACCTGGCAAAGGAAGCCCAGCACGTGAGGACGCAGGACTGTGAGTCTGACGTTCTCTGCAGCTCCACAGGGATCCGTCCTGCCTGGGTTTCTCTTCCTCCTCTGCACCTCTGATGTCACCTCCAGCTCCATCCTGTCACCTGCTGAAGTCCTCCGATGGCCTACGATCCACGGCCTAATCATGGCTGGAGAGACCCCCTGCTGACCACCACACATGGAACAGACCAGGACACTCCCCCCCCCCACCCCCCACCCCCCGACACCCAAGAGGGCTGGATCAGAAATAAGGAGGAAGAAAGCACCAATCTAAAGACCAAACTTTGACTGTTCGTCTGCTGTGAAATGTCCTCTGAGTGCTGAAGCAGGCTCTGCAGGTGTGCCACCGACTGGGTTCTGTCTTAGTTCTGGTGGAAACATCCCCGTCGTCACAGCTGATCAAGAATAAAGGTGTCAGAAATGCTGCTGTTTCTTTTGGTTTATCACTTATCATCTTGTTAAAGCTCCAAATTCCACAAAAAAATCAGTTTAAACTCATTCCGTGGTTATGTTTGATTTGATAGCTCAAAGAGCTCTGTTGAATATTTATTAGATTATTTTCAACATTTTATCAACAGAATAAAATGTCATTAAAAACACAAGTGTAGTTATTCGCACATAGCAGTGCCTGAGAAGACTCATGAATAATAATTAAAAACACGTGATTATACTACAGAAGTTGCTTTGGAAACAAAAAAAAAAGATCAAAATATGAGCAGCCAAACAATAAAAACTTTGAAACAAAAATCTACAATAAAGCAAAAACAAAACCCTTCCTTTGTGAGAGAGTTTACAGCCAGTAATCCTGTAGCTCCAGTTATTATGCTAGCTGAGCTAATGCTAAGATTAGAACAGGATCAGCTACCCTTTAGCATCATCTTAGCCACGCTGCTAATGACAAACCATAATAACAACACGTTTCTAATATATCTGCATTCATGATTCGTGTCACGTTTGCCTCAAATGCTGCCTGTTTCCCAGAAGTGGGTCATCGCTCAGTAAAGAACACGAGTCAGGTCCAGGTCCAGGTCCGGGGCCACGTCCAGGTCCACGTCCAGCAGAACAGACCACATGAGAACTTCCTGTGCGGTCATTTTCAAAAGTGAACCAACAGAACTGAACCCCACCACCATAAATGTGCAAAACCAGGAGAGCCCAGACTTATCTAGACAGGGATTCTGGATGTGCAGAACCCAGGAACCAAATCAGCTGATGTCTCCATGACGGTGGCCAACATGGCAAAGGAGAGCATGTGAAACGGGCTCAGGGCCAACTTCCTCTGTCTTCCTCTCTCACCACGTTTGCTTCTCCGCCTGATGTCATGGAGGAACAGCAGTTCTCCCAGAAGCTGCAGGCTCGTTCTTGGTCTTGGTCCAGCTCTGGGTTAGCTTCCTCTGTTAGCCATTTAACTCTTGTTCCTCTTGTTTGCTCAGCTCGGGCACCTAAAAAGGCTGTTTCTATTTACCAACTGTTTTCTCTGATGCACCATCCGGGAGCATCACCACCACCTTCTCAGGGAGGAATATCTAACCAATCTTGGTAATCTGGCTATAATTTCCAAAGTTAAGATGTGTTCCAGGACTTGTTGTATGAGGCAACACCTCGTGTCATCAGAGGTGTTTGGAGGTTCTGGTTCTGACCCAGGGCTGGTGTTACTACCAGAAGGTTGTTAGACAGGCTAAACTCAGCCGTGCCTCCATGCTGGTTGGCACGGCTGAGGAGCATGGATGTGCAAGCAAAAGGCTTGAAAGGATTTTAAATGTCATCGGGAGACACCCGACAGCCTGCCTGATGAAATAGGTGTGACCTGGACTGACTGTTTTTGGCAACAACAAGTGTCTGACATGTCCACGTGGATGTCCGGCGGCAGAAGTGTGCACGTTCCCCAGAGTCCTCACAGGTTGATGACCAAAGAGCAACATCTCTGAAGGCTCTGGGAGCACAATCAGGCCCCTTTTTCTTTATTAAGCAAGAAAAGATGTATTTGAAGCGTTGTGATTGTGAATAAAGCCCATGTAAAGGGGATGTGAACCCACATCCTCTTTTTATTCTCCCCTCTGTGAGAAATCTCAGCAGACCTGCAGACAACCTGGCAGCTCCGGTTTGGTTCTGGCCCTGCCGCCTTTGGGACCAAACAATTTTCAACAGGAAGGAGTGTTCTGATTGGCTGGTAGCGCCACACAGAGACCGCACAGGTGGTGGTGCTGTCATGTTTGAACCCCTCTAAATGGCTTAAGGAGCAGGTACATTATAGATCCATACATCAGTGGGATGCACGCTCAGCCCGTGACAAACATAAATTGGCAACCCATTTGGCTGCTGCTCTGGCCTCATTACATATGTATTTATTTCAGCAGCCTCTCTTTTCATGCTGTCTGCTCCTGTCAGACGCTGCACGCCGGTGTGCATCCACAACTGAGCAGCTCTGACTCCATCTCGCGACGGCAACCAGAGGAAGAGGCGGAGAGAGGGAACAACCACGGGAGAGACGCAAGAGCAGACACACTGACACAGACGGAGCGGATCGGGAGGCCTCAGTAATGATGCTGTAATAATGCAGAGAACTAGGTTTTTGTAAATAAACGGTGTGTGGAGCAGTGGAGCGGCCTTAGCACCTCACAGGTGGAGTCAGCGGTGGGCAGCGTCCACGCTCATCCCTCATTGGTGGGATTTATTTATTTATTGGTGCCAGGAATGGCAGCGTTTGTTTCTGATCATCTCAGACTCCAAACACACAGCAAACGACAGAAACAGCACATGGGATTAAATCATTGAAAGGAAACGAGCAACGTGGCCGCGATGTGCAGTGACACAACACCCCCCCCCCCCCACCCCCACAGAGGCTTATAAATCATTAGTTCATAATGTCTATAGAGGGAAATAAATGATTCACAGTCCACCGATGCATTCCTTATGAATGATTTACTCATCACCTGTTCAGGATTATTTCATGATTTACCAGAAATGACTGATGATAATAGAGCACTCGTTAATAATCTACTAACGTATTAATGTTTGTAAATGATTACATCATCAATGAAGGGTCTAAGAATGAACAGTTTATATGTAAAGTGTTATTAATCTAGCTGATTTAGTGAGTTTATAAAGGTGTGAAAATATAATTCTACTATCAGTTCTTGGAGGTAAACAGACTAATCGTAGAAATGATACTTTACGTTTTTTTTTCCTTTCATTAGCTTTTATTTTCTTCACAGCAGGGAAGCATTGTGTTGTTGCTAGTTAGCTATAGAGTTATGAGAGACAGCGTTGTTAGCATGATGAATAGCTGTGAAAGGTGTCGGACTGACCTGAGCAGAAAGTTCACATTCATGAGTTCATGCGCCTGCGTGGACCAGAGTGTCTGCATCCATGCGCCTGAATACCAGGAGGTGGTTGCGTACTGGGGCTCACTGGACCTGCTGGATCTTCTGCCAAAGACCAGCGAGGCTGTCTGACAGGAAACAGAAAGTAAACGGGTTTATTTGGCCTCAGAGCTCATCAGGTTGCACCTTGAAGATGCTGAAATATTAAAGCCATTTTCAGAGGTTGATCTGTAACTCCAGCAGAGCAGCGTTGCATGATTCATCATCTAAAAACTGTAACGACCTCCAGAGAAGCAAGTCGGCTGAAACGTCTCATTTCAGTCTCCTCCTCCTCCTCCTCCTCCCACTTGGTCACATTTGACCACGAAAAACATTTGGGGGTTAACAGTAAATCAGGAAACTGGTGGAGTGAACAAATGTGAAATTTTAGTGACGGGGCTGACGTTGGGATCATAACACAAACCTCCTTCACAGACGTGTGCTGAACATGCTAATCATCACATCTGCTGTGTGCAGACTGTGGACTGACTCGAGAGTCACATCTGCTTTTTCTGATTAGCACCAAATAAACACAGATAACGATGCAGCTTGTGTTTCCCAACACAGGCTAATATTGATGAGAGCGTCGTCCTTTCACCCTCCTCCCTGCTAATCCAGCAGGTCTCCAGCCTCTCAGTCGTCTGGTCGCTCTGATATTTTCTTTCACAACCTTAATCCCTATTCCAAATTTCACTGTCATTAGCAGATAAAGCTCCTCTACCTCAGTACCTACTTTGCGTGACTTTTCACAGGCTTTTCTGCTAGAGGACCGAGGTACTTTTTCAGTCCAGCTGAATGTGCATGCAGGTCTGTTAAAGTTCTGATCGGCCCGGCATCGACCGGACCTGTACTCTTGACCTGCCTGCTCATTATTGCATCCTTCACGCCCTGATGAAGGTCTGACTGAAAACTCAAATTATAAAGTCAGCCATTTTTCAAAACCCTGTACTAGCAACAGATTTTCTTTGGGGTAATAAAGAAATAAGAAAGGCTGCAAGCAAGGTGATACCACGTCCAACGCTAAGCTGGAGACGTTACTGAGCTGTGGGGCAGATGAGGGAACCCAGAGGCAGCTCACGGTGAGACCGAGGCTTCCCAGAAGGTCTCTGAGCTGACGGCTGCTCAGGACGAGCACAGAAAAGCACAAGTAGAGCTGAAAACATTCAAGGTGCTTCCTGAACTGGAAAAGCCCTGACACCTCCACCTCCCCACCCATTAGCTCCCCCCTGCTGGTCATTCATACCGTCCCAATCAGTTAAAGGGGCCAGGACCAGCCTTTCTGCCTGTTTCTTGCTGGCTGCTACTCACTTCCAGCTCTCCAGGTTCCAGGGTGTTCCGGTGTGATCTTTGTTGGTTTTTCTAGGGTCGAGGGAAGGCCCTCGTTAAACACTCCTTCGCTGACTGGCCTGGTTTTTTCGGCCAACCAACCAGCTGTGTGTGTTTGTGTGATTGTGTGATTGCGGTTTCTACTATCAAAATACACAACAGCTGATTGGTGAAACTTGGTGAAACACACACACACACACACACACACACACAAACACACACACACACACACACTTATTTGTGGGCAAATGAAGCTCAAAGTCTTAAAGTCATCAAGTGTGTTGTCATTGTTGGTTTTGGTTATTCTTGTTTTCCATGTAATTTATTTTCAGTTATAGAAAAGTACTTTTGCTTCAGCAACATATCAGAGTGAAAACGCTTTCTTAAGTAATCACTTTCAGACAAACAGCTGGCACTGAGGCATCTTACGTCCCAGTTTAATTAATGGAGCCCTTCTACCTGCTGTTATAATTTACAATGAAGGACAATAAATAAATGGCTGTTGCTGATTTTTGTCTGTGGCAGGAGAATGATTCAATTAAGGAACGAGGTTGTTTAACAACACTGCTTCTTAAAGTGCTCTCGCAGCACAAAGACTGAAAAAACAAGATACATTTTTGGAGTTCAACTTAAAAAAAAAGCCATTATTTATATAGACATGTAACTAAATAAATGCAAACTTCTTTTGTTGCTAGAAAACCTTTGGAGTTATATATAAAAAAAAAAACAACAACTTTCTGGCAAGATATTAAATGAAGAAAAGTAAGACAAATAGCAGAACAAAAACAATAAGATATTTCAGGTCAATATGATAAAAACTTAATTGGGGAGAAGAAAGTCAGAGAAGTCACCTAATGTTGAATAAGATGGTGGAGTGTTTACTCTGTGTGTGTGTGTGTGTGTGTGTGTGTGTGTGTGTGTGTGTGTGTGTGTGTGTGTGTGTGTGTGTGTGTGTGTGTGTGTGTGTGTGTGTGTGTGTGTATGTGTGTGTGTGTGTGTGTGTGTGTGTTTCCAGAGGGAGAGAAAGGGTAGGAGAGTCTGGAGTCTTGTTCACATAGTTTAAATTATGAACAAATACCCGTGGGTCATAAAAAATATATATATTGTCATTCCCAATAAGATGAAAATGTTTCTAAAATGTGATAAAAACATGTACTAAACAAATTAATTAAACAGATTGCACTATAGTTTATGTGCACTGTGTTTTTAATGGTTAACGTCTTCCACTGATGGACAAGGTGTCATGTCATCCAGATCAGGTGAGTGCCTCAGGATCTGCTCAGGTGTATCAGTATATCTTTTGCTTTGATGGCACACTTTTGGTTTGGGGTGGGATTGGCTGTGTTAAGAGTGGGGTCTTCAGGCATGGCTGAAAGACTTCAGTGCTCCCTCCAACGTTTGATGCAATCATTTTCATTCAACTGGATACTGCCCATGCTGGAACTGGGAAGCAGTGTTGCCTGCGGCCAGTATTTGCTCATCAAGGGGGCATCATTGCATCATTGTCTGGCTCACAGATAATCAATCATTTGAGGGTCTCTGAAAGGCTACCAGAAGACAGGAGACTTATCCTTCTGGAAAAGAAAGGGAGACCAGCTGATCTGCAGTAGTTACAGGGGTATTACACCACTCTACATCCCAGGCAACTTGTTTTACCTGCATCTTACTCTCCCCAGAATTACTTTCCACCAGAAGCTGTTGCCACCATGAACAAGCTGGATTCATGCCCAACAGATCTACTGTAGACCACATCTCTGCCCTCCTTCTGTTCACTGAACAGGTCAGAGAATCTAAGGGGGAGCGGAACCTCTACAGTGCCTCCATCGGCCTCAAGGGTGCCTTTGACACTGTGGACTATGAAGCACTCTGGATGATCCTGACATCAGTTGGGAATTCCACGTGAAAACACCACCCTCATGAGCTGTTTCTCATGACAAGGGTGTGCTAACATACCCGAGGAGTGTCATGGGAATAAGCCCTGCCTGAAGATCAGCTGGTCCAAGACAGAACTCACACATATAGGAGTTGGCCTTGAGCCACCAGCCTTTGTGTGCAACAATGTCCCCGTCCATTTTGTCTCTACATTCAAATACCTGGGCTTCACACTTTTAGACACAGGAGCCATAAAGCCAGAGGTAGACAGAATCCTTACCGCTGCCAACATGCAGTCCCTGTGGAGACATCTGTGGGGGCACTGAGATGTCTCCAGAAGGACTAAGCTTTGGGTCCACAATCCCTCTATCACATCAGGCCTTCTTTATGTTGCAGAAACCTGGTCCCTGATCAATACCCTGGTGGCCAGGTTGGCTTATACATCAGGGCCTTCAGGCAGATCGAGAGCCTCAACTGGTTTCAGCACATTATCAACACAACAACACTAGTGCAGACCCACCAACCCCCTGTGTCCTGACTAGTGGCAGTGCGCAGAGTGTGTTGTACATTCACACCACCCGCTTACCCCCACACGTACTACCCTGGATTTTGACCTCCACCATGCTGGCAGGAGATGACCCAGGCCCCCTCTTACCCACTGGTTTGACCCTAAATTAACGTGACTCTGGAAGAGGCCCAGCACCTTGCCCAGGACAGACCCCATGAGCATGGTTGCTCCACACATCTGGTGTAAGAGCACTAAAGGATGAAGAGAGACTGGCCTGTGTTTCTGGCCACATTTACATGTTGCTCTTGAATGTGTTACCTGTTCCCCTTTCCTTTTTACATTACCCTCGTAGGGCCCTTTCCCAATAATGTATTGTTTCCAAGATTAGAAACATACTGACTCCTAACGATGCAGATTAGCTAGTTAATGCATTCATTGTCATCAGGAGGTTTAAATAAAACTATGAGAAGCCTCCAGCTGCCATGCTGTAACTAGGGAATTAGCAAGCATGATCTCAGTACTCCTCTTCATCAGCTATAATTCAGAATAGATGTTACAGTACGTACTCTTCCCTCAGAAGCCTTGTACGTCTGCTCAGGGGTCAGTAATTCTGTAGCTACAGTCGTTATTCTAGCCATCCTAATGTTCATATCAATAATGTCCTTAAGGACTTCTCTTCTATATTGTTGTGTTGTTGTGCTTCTCTCTCTCTCTCTCTCTCCCTCTCTCTCTCCCTCTCCCTCTCTCTCTAATAGAAATTCCTTAGTTGTGCCATGACCTCCTGCTCCACTGACCTCTCTCAGCTTTACCTCTTTATCTCCAGTAATTACATGTCTAGTGTGTTAACATGTATGAGAGATGCGGTTGTTATTCTCTTTCTGTTTTTCTTCCTAGCCCTATCTTCTCTTCTCCTACTCCTTCAGCCAGCTGGCTATCAACAGCAGGGGCTGTTTACATGAGCTTGCTCTGGCTCAAGGTTCCTTCCTGTTCAAACTTCCTTTGTAACTGTGACTACTTGCGGGTCAGACTGTGGGCTTCTGTTAAGCACCTAGAAACATTTTGATCACAACAGATAAAATATGAAAACAACTGAAAGTTGAAAATAAATGTGCCCTCACAAAGTTTCTTCCAAGCAGTAATAATATTTCTGGTTCTGGGTCCAGCTTTGGGATGTTCATAGATGAGCGTAGTGTACTTTAATATGAACAAAATACTACCTTCCAGCCCTAAACTACTTAATATAGGTACAACTACCAACTACCAGTGCAGAGATATGGACAGGGAGGGAAGAGGAATATAAACAGCAAAACAGATTGAAGCAGAGAGGAGAAGAAAGATGAATGCTGTCAGGAGAGCAGATCCTCTCAGAAGATTCATGTCTTCAAGAGCTTTCTGAGGAAGAGAGGGTTGACCCTGCGGTCGTTCCACTATTGATCTATTATTACATCGCTAACTGTGTGCCCAGTCTTCGCTGTGGTTTTACAGTTTCAGCAGGGTGGTTCTTCCTTGCAAGCCTGTTCCTGTTCAAAGTTTCTTCATGTTTAAAGGGAGTTTTTCTTTGCCACTGTGCTTACCTGATGGTTCAGGCTCTGGGTTTCTGCTACTGCAAAGTACCTAGAGACAATTTTGTTATATACTGTAAATAAGATAGAATTGACTTGAATTGAATTATTGGGGAACAAGGTATGAGAATAGACTGCATTTGTGTGCCTGTACAGATGGCTTTGCCAGAAGACGCTCATGTGCGGAATGCAGTGGATGAGGGGCAGCATGTGCTCCGAATAAGGCTGTTCAAGAGGGAGCAGATCCAACATGCACTATTTAACTTAGCACAAGTGACTCATGTACAGCTACGGGAATCCAGGTAGTAATACAGGCCCACTTCGATTGGTTGAAGGCCATATGCCCCGCTGCATTCTGGACAAGCTGAAGCGGCTTCACCACACACATCGGTGTACCCATCAGAAGGGCATTGCAGTAGTCGGATGCAGGAGATCACAATGGCTTATCCCAGCAAGCTGGGCGCCGTGCTGCTTTAGGAATGGCTTGATTTTTCTGATGTTGAATGAGGCACAACTAGAAGACTGCCTGATCACAAAAATCAGCAAATTGTTAATCATGACTCCAAGATTTCAAACAGCCTTGGTAGGAGCAGGAGACCTGGTCTCAGTTTGGATGTCAGTGTTGTGATGAATTGGTTTTTTGGCTGGGAAAACCAGGAGCGCCAATCCTTGGGGGACCCCAGTGGAGAGAGCTGACCTTGCCATGACACCCTGAATGAATGCCTAGATAGGTAAGATTCAAACCAGGAAAGTGCCCCTGCCAGAGAGAGTGACAGAAGGATGAGGTGGTGGACTACATCAAAAGCAGCTGAAAAATCCAAGACTGAGCAGCTGCTGTTTTCGTGGACGAGCCTCTCAAGAAGGAGGTTTTTGAATGACTTATTAAATGTGATGTTCTAACAAATTATTGCTAAAATCTAAAATTACAGGATATGGTTAACTATGTTGGAATGAGCAAATTCTTGCCCCAGCAAACAAAACAAAACATTTTTTATACGCGAAAGAGAAAACAAAAACGCATGCCATGCATTAGATCGGGTCATAAGAGGTAAATAGCTGCTAGAAAATCTAACCTTGGATAACTATGACCTGGATGAATGAGAACCTTCACTGACATAAATAGCTGCTTCACTCCACTTTCCATTCCTACCTTTTTTGAAAGAATGGTGCTCAAATTTTTAATATTGTTCTAATGAATGCCTAATGGCAACACAAAGGGACAAATTTTACAGGTGACATTTGTTTGGTATTTTCTACCATTGTGATGAATGAAGAGCAGGGATTGCTCTATTCCTTAGAAATGAAGCCTTCCTTAAACACACCTCTGAGCTGATGAACGTTGCCCCCTCCAATTTTCCTTCCCACCGTGTTCAAAGTGCTTTCTCAACATCACCTCTCACCTTCCCAGAAACTCCAGCCAATTAGGACAGAAAACAAGGTTAATATTTCATACCTCCTTCCCTGAGAGGAATACTAAACGTGTCCGGACACCAGGGAGTGTTCCACTCCACAGCCGCCAGGTCCCTGAAGAAAAAACTTAAGATGAGCCGATTCCGTCTGAAATCCTAAACATGGCAGCAAAACTGTAGAAAAGTGACAAAATGAGACAAAGACAGGTCAGATACCTGTGATATGCTAAAAGAAAGAAGAAGAAGAAAAAGAAGAAGAAGACACCTCCAGTTTTAATAGCTTCTAACGAAAAAACCCAGGAACTTAGCTGAGCTTGACAGGACCAACATCCAATTCTCAGAGAAACACAATTTTCTCTCTCAAATGAGTGAATTTATTCAAACTTGGTGCCAGAACCTTAGTTAGTCTCTTCACAGCTGAGCAGAGAAGGATCTCATCAGGCCGACCGAACCAGCTCAAAGCCGAGACTTTCTGCTCAGGTCAACGGCTCTTGGCCTCAGCCGGACGGAGAATGATCATTTTGGTCTAATTTGCTGTGAAACGATGCACTTGGCCATTCAGGTTGTAAATAAATTTGCAGCAACAAATTGCCCCGCGGGTCCATGGCTGATTCATTTTGATGTTTCCAAAGTTCGGACCTCGTCAGCTTTCCTGCGAGCTACTGACTATATATAATTTCTGCGTGCTGGCAACACGATGCAATACACAAAAGTAGTTATTGATTCAGGGATAAAACAATCATCATGTGTTTGTGCAGAAGGGATTTGACTGTGACAGAACCGACGGGACCCGATCAGAACCAGGAAGCTCCATCATTCACTTTAGCTTGTTGAAAATGCTTGTTGCAATAGAAATAAACATGGTTTGTTATACATATATGATATATTACAAACAAGTTCAAGAAATACACATCAGGACAACAGCACAGGGGAATATCTGCTTTATTCCCTTTCTGAAGACGTCCACACACGTTTCTTTAAGTTCTTAAGTGTTAAAAAGCAGCTGAAAATTGCAGCTGTTCTTCCAAAATATGACCCAACTTTGGTGGTCAGATGTCAAAGTTCAAGACAGTCTAACGTAGGAACCGGTGAA
>BJFM01003680.1:22449-33417 GCA_016586285.1 Arothron firmamentum | reverse complement strand
ACATCAGTGAGCTGTCACCAGCGGAACAGTCAGGCAGGCAGGGCCCCTCCTCTTCCTCTCCCATCAGATCCCTGTTTGGGTCTGAGCGACTGGCTGCGTTTCAGACATAACAAGTCCACCAGAGACAACACTGAGAGGATGTGACCAGCTGAGGTATATGAGTGTCAGTGGGAGCACAGGTAATCTACATATTCATGCTGGAGCCTCTTGGCCAGGTCATGTTTGAAAGAGAGAATTTGTTCTCAATTTTTTTTTTTTTTTCTTTTTTTTTAAACTATGTTCCTCTTGAGGGTTCTGGGCAGTAATGTTCTCGTCAGGCTCCTGGTGTAATCCTGGGGCATAGATAACTCATTTCTGACATTTAGCTGCTAAAAGTCTTTCTCCTCTAATCACCTACCCTTTACATCTGAAAAGCCCCTTTCATTTTAGACTTAAGTTCATATATTTTACTTTATTTGAGAATGTTTTACGGGTGTTACACAGAATTTCTCAGTGAAATTCATGCACCCATGCATTATTGAAGCAACAGAAATAAACTATATGAACGTTATTTTCTGCTTCTTCACAGTTTTAAGATAAGATAATAAACTCTTCCCACTCCATTGTGGAGAAATTACACTTACAGCAGGTCAAAAACAAGAACTTAACAAAGGAAATTAAATAAAAGAGAAATATAGACCACAATAACAATAAATAGTATCAGGAAGAAACAGGAGGTCTATTAGTTTGATGGAAGCAGAGTCTTTTTTCAGATGCTTTTTTTTTTTTTTTACATTCGTGATGTACTTTGAGCGCTGAATGTGATGTGTTTTCAGAGACGCCACTGGTTTACAGCAGGAGTTCGCTCTTCAGGCGTTTCTCCCTGTCTCAGCTCTCTCTTTAACGCCCTGAATAAAAGTTGTGCAGCCGTTAAACCGCCGTGTCTTTGGCTGGACCTTTGGTCAGAGGGATGGAGTCATCACTTCCGTATCTCCGTTAGATCCAGGCTCAGACTCGTTTCATCAGTGTTGCAGCTGCTACATTTATTAGAAATTCTTGAATTTCTGGGTTGTGCAGATGACCTCTCATTGAAGTAAGACACCTTTGATTTTACTTTATTACTGATCAACAGAAGAATAATAGTTTGAACAGAGAAAAGAAAATTAGTTTTCGGACACGTCGGAGTCAGTTGCATGTCTAATGGAATCTTGGCCAACACCTTGAAACCATGGCTGTCCTGGTCATTACACCACAGCCTCCTGCTGCTCCTCCTCCTCTCTTGGGGTGAGGAGGAGAGTCAGCTGTGTTCCTCTCCCCAGAGAGAGGTTGGACATATGGCAGAATGAGAGCTGCTGCAGAATTATCACATCAAACCTGGTTTCCTTCCAACACTCTGGGGAAGGACGAGTGTAGCAACAGAAAAAAGGTGAATATTATAAAGATCAAGGTGCTCAAGCTAACCCTGACAACCACTGTTAGCTTTTGGATTAGGAGGTTTGTGAGAGCTGCCAGATCTTTTCATCTTCTTCACGATATCTGTCCTTGCACCGGTGCTGGTGTAAATTATACATGAAGCAGGAAGACCAATTTCCTAAATGTTTAAGTCTGAACCCTTCCAGGCAAACGTCCTGACTGCCAGTCTGCACAGCAGCTGAGCAGGAGGTAGACGTACAAAACCTTGTGATTTCTGCAGCAGGGACGCCTCAAAGCCAGTTTGTCAGGAGTTTATTCTGAGCAAACCCTTGAATGTCTCTCAAACGGGGCCATCAGACACCTCCAACCGTATTTTAATCAAGACACGTATTGGGGAAAGTAATTTCTCTGAAAGCTTCACCAACAACAGGTTTTACATCTGCACTGTGAACCTGTTTGCTGCTTCACCGCCACTTTTCAAGGTCACAGGGTGAATCTCAACATGAAACCCAAAGAAAATTACATCCTGTGTGTCAGCAGTGTCGACTGAGCTGTTAGTTCCATCGACATGTACAAGCTGATCATAGCTCATAGGTGAAAATCCAGGACAGTGTCTGGACGAACAAAGGAGAGAGAGGACCAAAGAAGCAGCCAACAAATAGGAAACCTGATGATGATAATGATGACGATGAAGCTATGATGATGATGATGATGATGAGGATGAGCTGCCCTCCTTCCACTGTTGGGCGTTGGGCCATTTCTGGTTGACACACAGCAATGGTCAACGGCCCAGAGGTCAGCTGAACAACAGACAGTGCTTGTTTGTGCTTGTTTGTTGTTTAGCAGCAGCCAGTAACAGAACTGCAGCCTCTCATTCTGATGATTTGAATGAATGTTGGTTAGTCAGATGCATTTTTACGCGTAACGATCTGGATACCCCTCTGACATGTACCTGGGGGTGTTCGGGCGTGTCCGTCCAGCAACACAACATTGAACACGAGCTCCAATCGTGGTAACGTGAACATGTGTCCTTAACAGGATCCAACCATCAGTCTCTGCTGGACATACAAACAGATGAGCAGATCTGATCTAACAGAAACTTCTGACCAATCAGTGATCTAAAACACACCCCCATCCATCTTCCTCATCATCTCTGAGTGTCTTTCACTGTTTGGTTTTGTGTGTGTGTGTGTGTGTGTGTGTGTGTGTGTGTGCGTGCGTGCGTGCGTGCACGCCCTGCAGTGTCGGGAGGGATAAAAGGACCTTAATTGCAGGTCGACTCTTCAGGTACTGGCACAGAAAGAAGGCAGGCCTTGTGCAGCCTGAGGAAGCTGCATACACTGATCAGCTTGTTAAAGGTTCTTGGCCGTGCGCAGTCATTTCACTCTCATTAGCACAGTTCAGTGAAAGCACATGTTTCCCTCTGTCCCCTGTGACTACATGGCACAGTTAAGTTGTGCATAAACAGTACCAGGAACTTTTGGACAGTGTTAATAAATGCATTTCCGCAGCAGGCTCCTTCTTAATTGCGATGACCTTTTTTCTGAAATGGCTAATTAATCCGCGCGGCCTGGGTCGAGCTGCTTCTGTGCTCAGAGACCGTGAGCTCGGTTCCGGATGCAGGACGGTTGACTGGAGGAGCTGCTGATCCTAGCGGACCACTGGGATTCTGGTCTGCTGGCGGGTGATGGGGTAGAGGTCACATGGGGACAAAAGCGTAGCAGTGATATTTCCAGGAAGAGATCAGAGAGATGAGGTAGTGACTCTTCCCTCTCTGCTTCCTGTTGGGAGAAACACACTTAATGTTTCAGTTTATTTGGGCATTTTGTTCCCTGGGGGCCTAATTTATGAGGAAGTGATCTGATTATCCTAACTCCGGGGGAGCCTCTCTCTCTGGAGAGCCACTGCTGAGGGTATCACTTGAATCAGAATCAGAAGATGTGAGGACAAATTATGCTTCTTGTTCAAAAAAAAGGGCTCCTTTTAATCTTTTTTTGCTACAAACTTTCTTCAGTGGTGCATCGTTCTGCTGGGCATCGTCGCTCTTAGAGCGTTACCACTGAGCTGACGCTTACTGACACAATTCAGAAACAGAACGAGTGCAGATGAAACTCTTTAGTATCTGTAGAGGGTTTCATTTGGTTCCAAATTGTATACATTTACCTTTATTTAATAATCTGACATAATGACTCTTTAAACCCTTAAGACAGCATGAATACATGCTTTAAAAACATGCCCAAAGAGCATGCATTATTATGGTTTGCCAGCTGCTTGTTTACACAAACACGAGAGTTTTATCTTGTTCCTTCATTTATTTTTTTCATGGCCAGACGGTGGGAGAAATAAGAGAATGACTTGACAAAGCTGAGTTACGCAGGATTACGGACTTATAATAAGATTATGCTTGATTACTGTAGTCATTATTATTATTTCTTAGATAATGTTTTTAACAAAACTGCCGTTCATCTCGATGACTTCCAGCAAAGACGCAGCTGCTGCAGGCCAAGGCATCGCCGGTGTGGCTGTTTTTACTGTTTTGAGGAGCAGAACGTGTTTACAGATTGCAAAATGTGCTGCAAATATCCAGAGAGAAGAAAAATCCTTCAAGGTTTAACACAACTAATCCAATAAATCACCTGAAAACTCACCAGTGCAGTGACGCTGTTGGGTGGGTGCTGTAACGGTCAAACCTGGCAGTGTGCTGTCATTCATGTGTGTCTTGTCCTCAGGTCACATGACTGTGAATGTCAGGGTTCAGCTCTGAACCTCCTGCTTCCTCCCTCATGAAGACATCTGTGTAGAGTCATTCTGAAGCTTCTCTACCATTTTGAGCAGCGGCTTGGTTAGCTCAGTGCTCTGATTGCAGGCACATCTAAACAGAATCCAGCCTGGCTTTCTAAAAGGTTTAAAGTTGTAATTAGCAGCCTGATGAATCATAATAACAGTCATTTATCGTAGTCCCCATGTAATGCTCCTGTCTCTGCTCTGATGCTCCTGAAGGGGGCGCTTTCTACCTCTCCCTTTCAACATCCTGTTTACTTACTATGACATGTCTGAAATAATACATCAGGTACAATTTTCATACAAGAAAACAGGAACGTTCTTCACACCGTCCGGCCTCAGACTCCGTCCGACATGATATCGCTCCAACACCGAGTGTGAGTGGGCGAGGCAGCATCCCTGCAGGCCAGAATCAAGAGAGAGAGGGGAAAGTTTAGTGTGCAGCCTGCAGTTGGATACAGACCTGGAATTTCCAGGTGCTGAAACAAGAAGTTATATTATAAGTCAATATTGGGATTAGAGATGCAGTCTGAAAAGCAGCTGTGTAATATTTACTTTGGCCAGGGCTGGTCCAGAACCACTGAATAAGACAGGCTCCCCCAGGGCAGGTCCGGAACCGCTGAGGAAGACGGGTTCCCCCTCATTCACTTCTTTTCACACCTTTACATTTGGGATGATCTGACTTTGGACGGACGAGCTGCATATACTCAATCAGACTTCACTTAATGCAAACCAACAGCATCTCATTCAACTCAGGAAGCTTAGCAAGCGGCCATAAATGAAATGTCTGGTGGAGAGAATATCTGAGTCGTCCAGACGTTGACAATCTGCTGTCCTGGAAATCATGTGATGCCTCCTGAAATGCAGGTTGGAAACAGTTATTAAAAACAACTAAATGCTGTGTGAAAAGAGCCATTACAGAAAACAGCTCCCTCTCATCAAGTTTAGCCTGGGAAGCGTCGAAGCCTCGACAACGTGGCTGCTGAAGATTTGGATTTGAAGGCAAAGCAGAAGGTCGCCTACGTAAAGAGAGGCTTTACATTCAACCCTCCTCCTGCCGGGAACGAACTGAAATAATCATGAACTTAAGGATCAAACTTGACGAGGGCCTAAAGGGCTGTGAATTAGTTAGGACTGACTGAGCGTTGAGGATTGAGAAATGAATCATTTTAAATTTCTTATTGATACTGCCTTTCCACACAGGCGAAGGCCTGCTTGGCATCTTGGGAAATGAGTCAGGGACTGGGATGGAGGGGGCGTATCAAATATTAAACAAGCCCTTTAGACTGTGTGCAACAGGAGAAACAACTCAGTTTATAATCTTGTACAAAAGACAAATAAAGTGAAGAAGAAAACAGGTAAAAACCTTTGACAACATGGATCTGCTTTCAGCTTGCGTTTTGTATAAATCTGCATGTTTTGGATGAGCGTACTGTCTGCTTATTTCAGCTGACATTCAGTGCATGACATCATTTGTCCCCCAGAAAAGCTCCCTACAAAACCACGGAAGGAGGTGTTTCATCAGAAGCGCTGGTAACAAATCAGGATGTGAGTCAGCCAGGGTCTGATCACTGAGGAAGAAGTGTGAAGCTAATGGTCTGACATCACTGCAGTCCAGCACTGAGCAGAAGATGTCTGTTCTTGTCCTGTGAGACCTCTGTGCTGCTTTTGACACAGGTGACCATTACATTCTCTCACTAAGGATCAAAACATGACTTGGCATTGAACGGGTCTGCCTCAAACTGCTTTGGATCTTGCTTGTCAGATCAATCTCCATTACCACGAATCCTCTGCACAGATCAAAGGCTTTCATGGAGTTCAACAAGGTTCAGTGGTCTTTCTCCCCCCTGGATTAAATTGCCAGGAATCACTCACTAAAGTGATGAACTGTTGTGATGATGATACTATATTTACCAACAGAGCCAGGCCAAACTGCTCAGCTCCTGAGACTCCAGGCTTGACTCAGACATAAAGGCCCAGAAATGTCCAACAGTTAAACTCAGATAAAAGGTTTGGTCCTGTATGTTGCTGTCATACGGGACCAAAACACCTCAGAAACATCTTCACTGCTCATGTAGCCTTATTGGATGGCCACAAGGCAGAGGTCTGTGGGGGTCTCCCCTCCTCAAGGCCCAAGGTGCACCAGGCTTAAATGACCATTGAAGAATTGAAGAAGAAGAAAAAGAAGAAGAATTGACGCCTGTTTGTAACTTAAGCAGGTTATGTTTTGAGATCATAATTTGTCAGAGGATCTTTTTTTAATTTCACAAAAGTGTCCACGAGCATTAAAGCACAGTGAAACCTGCCTGACATCTTTTGATGCATTTTCTCTGGAAGGCAGTGACGAGCCAGAGTTACTAAGCTGCCTCTGTCTCTTCATTTCTCTCTCTTTTCTGCCAAAACATAGTAAAAATTCATTTTTGTCTTCTACAACTTTCTTCTTTTTCCCAGTCCAACCAGTGCTTCTACCCTTTAACAAACCCCAACCCCAACCCCAACCCAACCTCACTGGATCTATCTCAACCAATTTATTCGCGTGTCCTTAATGGAAAACATCATTTAAAGCCCAGATTGAACTTTTCCTCCTTTTTGTCCCCTCGTGTCCGAAAGTAATTGACTGACTCATATTTGCATTGTTCCAAATATGAAATGAGGTTTAAAAACACGACCGCCCTCTTCAAATTTCACTATTTACACTTCCCATGAGGAATGTCCTGTTTTCAGAGCTCTTACTTTGTGCATCTTACAAGAGTGTGAGTATAAATGTGTTTTCTGTGGCTGTAATTGTGTGTAGTTGTGCTGCGATTTGTGGTGGAACACACAGCCCACCAGGCACCGCCTGTGCTTCTGTCGGCGTCCATCTGCGGTGCTGTTTGTAAAGGCTGCGCTGTTTCACATCAAGCAACGTGCGTTGTGGTGATTGCACGTGTGTTCACAGCGAGATGCATCACAGCCGTGTCAGCTTGAAGAGTTGCTATCAATCAAAGGACAAGGTTAATGTGATCAGGCCACCTTTGGAGTGAAACAGCCAGAGGGAGAGTTAATCCTGCTGTCATCCTGCTGCTGGCTGTCACTTTGAAATTTGTTACATTTTCCTGTTTATTCTGTTACACTTGAATCGTTTAATGGATCAGCGGCGATGTCACAGCTATAAATAGTTGTTCAGCTTCAGTTTTGGTGCTTTCTCTCTGGTCACAACTCTGCTTTAGTCACATTAACCAACAAATACAAGTGCTCTCTCTCTCCCTCTCTCCCTCTCTCTCTCTTTCTCTCTCTCTCTCTTTGTTCACATTTCCACCTGCTCTGAGAATATAAATTACCAATTTTCCCAGCTGAAGTAGAAATACTCATAGAGGAAAATTAAATCCCGTGCCTGCGGCTGGAGGGATATTCATCTGGACCTTTTTATCTACAGCTTTCTTCCATCAGCTGTTTGCACGTTTTCCATCAGGGGCATTTGTGTTCAATAAATTGCACTGTGTGTGTGTGTGTGTGTGTGTGTGTGTGTGTGTGTGTGTGTGTGTGTTCCTGCCATGACAGGGCTAACACTGAGCTCACATATTTAATTTAATAGAAGAAGAAAACGTGGACTGAAATTGTAAACAATGCGACATTTGCATTTGTTGGGCTGGCAGCACTGAAAGACAATCTATAAACATTACAAATATTTCATTTTATTCAGAGATTTCATACACACAAACACACAAACACACATTTATCCTTGTAGTTCTATCTATATGAGGGCTTTTATAGGCATAATGTGTTACCCAGTTGGTTCCCCGCAGCCTGACCACCCCAACTAACCCCCTGAGCCTGACCTAAACCCAATTCTAACCCCATCCTTAAAACCAAGTCTGAACCCTCAAACAGGCCTTTGAAGCTGTGAGGACCAGACAAAATGTCCCAACTAGACATTTTTTTTAGAAACCAAGCCATTCAGTCGGTTCAGCTGTAGGCTCGTAAACAGCTCCTCACCTCATTCACTCCTGGCTGACGCGTGACTGCCTAACTGCAGCGGTCAGATTCTAATTCACTCATCACCTTCTGCTGTCAGAAACCACGGCCATGTCTTTACACGCTTGCGTCTCATCGGACTCATGTTTATTTTCTTTCTTTATGACCCGTTATTATCATTTTGTAATGATGTTAGGAGGTGCAGACAGCTGTCAGAAGCAGCAGGTGGTTCAAATGATGAGCACCACTTCCTCTCTCCCCAGCGGCCTATCAATAGAGAGTGGTATTGACTGGTGCACTGATGTGGAGGGAATTGACCAGTAGGAGGTTGGTGGAGTCGTTGGATGTCTATGGAATCCCTGCATTCATTAGCCCGGCTGAGTGTGAGAGAACCAGTAATTCTGTGGACAATCAATGAGTCCTTTAAGTAATGTATGGTTGCAGATGACAGGGTCACTACTGGCCCTGTAATGAGAGGCGTGGGTGGAGGCTGCAGGCCTGAAAAAACACTTTCCAACACCTGGGAAATGAAGAAAAAGCCGACGTCTCCCAGAACGGGAGCATTTGTGGGACATGACATATTTCATTAGTTCTGTGCTAGTGGGAGAGAAAAAAAATCAATCATTCCTGTGATGTTCTGCTCACACAGGACAGATGAGCTGATGTGATCTTACATTTCTAACATCATTACTATCCATCCGTTTACAGAGAACAGCGAGAGATGATTGGTGAATCTGTGCTCCATGACCACCGCTTTGCATTAAGAGCGGCTGGTGCAGCCATTCACACGTCTAATGGTGTGTTTTTATTGTTGGTATGGTGGAGGTGCGACTCACCGCTCACCGCTCTCACGATCACACATGGGGAGTAGTTATGTTTCCAATCAGGCTGATCAAATAGAGTTGCACACACACAGAAATATGTGCTGATGCAGTAATGGAGATCAGGACTGGACAGAAATCAGGACAGCCATGTAGGCTAGAGAAGAATGTGACGCACCCGTCATCTTCTGTTAACTCCTGCCTGGAATTAGCCTAATTTAAATTAGCCTAATTTGTCCTGCCTGTCAACAGCTACAGGACTTTTAAACCACAAACAATTTTCCTAATTAGTATCAGTCTGGTTTCGGGACAGGCCGCAGTAGATACCATAGAAGAACCTGACATCAGGCCATGGGCAGCAAACAGCCTGGTGCTGCATTGCTGATCGATCATCCAAGGCCTTCGACACTGTAGATGACTCGGTGCTGGAACAAAAACTCCTCTCTGTGGGCCTGTCAGAGCAGGCAGTCGGCCGGTTTAACTACCTGTGTAACTGTACTCAGTGTGCAGGTTGATGTCTGTCGTCCTTCTCTCTATCTCAGTAACTCAAGGCGCACCTCAGGGATCAGTCTTAGGAGCCTTACTTTTCTTCATTTACATGAATAATCTCCGTCAGAACATTCATAATGCATCATAGCACTTTCATCCAGGTGCTTCTGTCTTGTATTGCTCAGCTCCTTCACTCCTCTTACAGAACACCATTTAACAACATCTAGATTAAAGCTGGTTATTAATGTCTTAAAAACAAACAAACAAATAAACAAAAAAAAGAAATTCATTTGTGTGAAATCTTTGAAATCCCCTTGCATGCACCTTCCATCCATAAAGGACCACTCAGTGGAGCAGAAACAACATTCAAAGGTAACACAGAACAACTATTTAGACATCATAATTCCGAGGTTCAAAGGTTATTTCATTTAAAGCAACATTTTGTTTGCAGTGAATCAGCTTGAACATTCGCATTTGTGATATTTACAAAGTGCACAGGACAAGTAACCGGACATACATTTTGACAACAGGGTGTAAAAAGCTTCAGTGAAGCAAATAAATCCAGAAAGAACCAGCAGCTCTGAAAGATCCTTCCTCATGTCAGTTTGACAGGGAGCTGCTGGAATTAAGCTATTTCTCTACTACTCATCTTCGCAGGCTGGTACCATCAGCATGGCACCTCCTCCTCAAGCTGGACCTCCAGACAGTCGGCTCCACTGGTTTGATTTGGTTCAGGCAGGTCTTGTTTTAGAAGGACAGGTTTCTGAACGGTGACATTCATCTCTCAGCTGAGGCCTGTTGGGTCTCTGGCCCTCAGCCTGGAACCAGCTTCAGAGTGAGCTGTGAGTTCAGAGCTGCTCTCCACACTTTTAACCCATCGCTAACAGACTTGAGAGGAAGTCGTGGTGGATGGAAATGTTTTGTGTAAATGTATCCATAAATTAATTTCTGACCGTGTAAATGTTCCGTTTCCACCAGGTTTTACCTGGTAAATAGTTCAAAGAAAGGACAAGGTGATACAATCCCTGATTACATCAACCACATCAAACCACTTAAAAACCACACAAACCTGACAGACACGGTGATGTAATCTGGTATCTTTGATACACAGACGATCATGAAAGCTGATTTTTATTTCCGTGGGTCGTATTTCATAACAACAGCATCTTGAATCATTCTGGGGTGTGAGCGGCGTCTCGTTTAAGCAGCTACCATCCAAATAAAACCAGTGTTTCTTCTCAGGTGGAGTTTCCATCGGCTGCTGTGTGACAGTTATATACTGTATGTGATGTTATTTCAGACATGACTCCAGGCCCGATGGCGGAATAAAACCTGTAAACTGGCGCAGTTCATTTACTCGCCTTTCATGAACTGACACACCTGCTCACACACGACTGCAGAAAATAGACGAGCTGCAACAGCTGTGATAGAACTTCTCACATCCTTCACTCCTTTGACACCCCTCCCCCCACGCTGCTCACACACCTTATAGAACAAACACTACATATCACATACCAGCCTCTTCCTTCAC
>BJFM01003680.1:2226-19008 GCA_016586285.1 Arothron firmamentum | reverse complement strand
CTCTCTCTCTCTCTCTCTCTCTCTCTCTCTCTCTGTCAGATTGTTTGGGTCTCAAACCCAACTTCCCAGCACTCATTCCTGGACTGGTTTTCCGTTCCTCTATGTCTCTGGCTGCTCCCTGCCTGGTTCCCGTCTGCCTGGTTCTGTTTCCTTAGAACTGTTTCTACTTTCAGTTACTGGTGAGAATTCCATTTCCATTGTTTTCACACTGGACTCTGTTGGGTTGTGTTTTCCTGCCAACCTGTCGTTCATCTTGGAACCAACATTTGACCATAAAGGTTTTCACCAGTTTCACCTCTGCTGCTTGTGGTTCCAGTTTCAAACGGTCAGTCTGGCTGTTTGTGTGGATGATGCACGTGAAACTTTGGGACATTGTCAAAAAGAGCCCCCCCCCCTGCAAAAGAGCAGATATGAGGGGACCTGCATCGCTTCTATGGCTGTGAGAGAGTGTGAGAACAGCTATGGTGAATATTTGCTCCAGTTCCTCTCAGTGGGACCAGTTTCAGAGACCAGTGCTCTCACACATCATGGATGATATTTTCCAGAATATCATCACTTTACTTTTGCTGGAATTGTCTTTGAAAGGTGTGGATTACCATCTTTCAGACGTGGTAAATACGCGACCGGAGCTTTAAATGTGCTTTAAACAGTGAGTGTAGCTCAGGAAAATGCCCTTTTCTGTCAGAACCAGGTTGGAGTTGGTCCAGGTTAAAGGCCACCAGAGTTTCCTGCCAAAACTAGCTAGGGAGACATGTTCCAGTGCTTTTCTGCTGATACAGGTTTTATTTGTGGTGTGTTTAAGGGCCTCCTGGCTGCTGGAAATACTGAGTAGTTCTTTTATTCTTGAGTGGTACATTACAGATTTATGATTTGAGATTGGGCTGAATTAAGGCTCTGGCATTAATTGTTATGGGTTAAGAGTTAATACTAGGCTGTTAGTTAATGAAACACCCTCCAAAGAGCCAGCACAGCAGGAGCTGCAGACTTTTACTTTTAGTTTCATGTTGCAGCGGACATAAAGGCCTGGCTGTAAAAGTTTGCTTTTAAAATAACACACTGACTCAAATTAAAGTTTCTTTTGCCGAAAATTGTCTTTCTGTAATTTCTGTAGTTTCAAACCTTGACGTCTGCCTCGTAATGTCTTTGTTCTGCTCTGCTGGGGAATGATGCTCGGAGAGCCCTCGGGCTTCCATAGCGTTCCTCACCATCAACGTCGGTGAGTACATGTGAGGTGAAGAAGCAGCGGCTGCTGCAGTGCAGGGCGCCGTGCACTTCCTGTCCTCTCAGAGCGCAGAGAGGAGGCCACGTGACCAGTCCTGAGAAAGATAAGCGCCGGAGAGGTGCATGGCACATAATAGTGTACAAGCTGAGCACAGATGAAATTAAATTAGAACATAACAGTCACCAATCAGAGGTGAAAGCAATCCAGCAGGAGGAAATAAGCTCAGATGATTCATAGAAATTACCTCAACTTAATCAAGGAAAGAAATTTTACCATCCCCGGCCTTAACAAATAATTATCTGCTCTTAATTAGAAAACAGGTAATCACATTGAAGCTCATAGCAGAGGTTAAAGACATTTACCGACCAGAGGGAAAATCCCAGCGTTCACTCTGGAAATGTGGATTTTGATGCCACGGCAGCGCTGCTGAAGCAGGACTCTTACTTAATTATCTCCTTGCTTGCACAAAGAGAATAACAGAAAACAAAACATCAGATAAATGTTGGTGTATATTTACAGTATTTTAGTAATCACCAAAAACAGGCGTTCAGCTATTAATCACACGTACTGCTGAGTCGTGCCGTCATTCAGTGATTCAGTAACAAACCAGCGCGTAAATATTTAGTACCTTTTAGTTTTTTCTGCCAGAATCAACAGAGCTTGTAGCCACAAAGTGAAATGAAACCATTTTGTCCTCAGCATCTGAGGCTAGCGCCTGATGCTAGCGCCTGATGCAAAACAGGTTCTGCACAAACTTCAGAAACATCTAAGCACCGGTGTCAGACTCACAGCTCGCTTCAGGTGCAGGGAAGAACACAATAATTCCGACAGGATGCAATATTAATCCAAAAATAAATAAACTTTATAACTTTTTGCCTCTCCCATCAAAATAGAATGAATTATGTTTTTAAGTAAAAGTTAAAATAATAAATCCAACTATTACATTTCCTTTGAAGTCGGCCCTGTCTGACGCTGCACAGCTGCAGCATTGAAGTTTGACGTTTTGTCTTTTTTTCGTCCAAATCTTTGAATTCGTCTTTGCAGAAAGGATAAAAAGGACGAGTGATGCGTCAGCATCTGAGTATATTTGTCCCTGGCCATGCTGCAGGAGCGCGGCTGTGGTAGCGGTTTCTTTCTGACGCTGCACGACTGACATGTAATCTAATAACGGATCTATGTGATGGAACGAGACACCTGACCATGTTTCATAAAATGGCTGCATTGGCTGCACCTCCAGGCAGCATATGTGCCTCCTGCATCAATCATCGGCCATATTAGCAAATGTAGCGTTGCACTGCTGTACTGGCTCATCACAGCTAGGTCGGCTTGACATCAGCCAGCTGCACGCGCACACACACACACACACACACACACACACACACACACACACACACACACACACACACACACACACACACACACACACACACACACTCTTCACCCTGATAGATAAAGTAATGTTGGAATGGCTCTGGCACTGACTTTGATCAGTCTTTTGAACAGTGACGGTGTACGTTATGTTGGTTATGGGGTTTCAGGTCTCACATCAGCCAAAATGACAAAAATAAATGTTCAACTTCTGAAATGTATTGAATGAAAAATGGTGCAGTTTAAAGGAGCAATAAGTGAAACTCATTTTAAGATAGAAGTAATTAAAAAGTCGCTACACAACGATTTGAAGGTGTCATTTCATCTGGAGAACAGCATGATGTCACACACACACACGCTCCATTTCTTTTAATACAAGCCGGTCAGCCGTGCAGTTGTGCACAGTCACGTGAATGGCTGCCTCGTCCCTCCTGTCAGAGCCCTTGGCCCTCCCTCCCTGGAAAAAGGCTACTGCCAGTGGGCGTACTTTCAAAGCGAGAGCGGAAGGAATCATTCACCTGAAGACGACCAGGATGGGACATCGCCTCTAAAGACACAATGGTTGTTGGTTGAAGTTAACCGATGCTAACTAACCTGTCTGCTAACACCGGACAGCATAGAAAACTCACAGGATGTTCTCTTGCTTGTGGCATTATAACGTTCTGCATGTGGTTGTAGACAGGTCCTCAGGGATGGAACCAAGGACGTCTTGTGCTGTGCTGTTGTGGTGGTGGTGGTGGTGGTGGTGGTGGTGGGGTGGGGACATGGAGGTGCTGCCTTAAGGTACGGTCACACCAAATATGAGTGAATTGAATTTCTTGCAAGCATGGCCAGTATACACCGCTACTCACCGCTGTTTGACCACTTGTCCAGTTTGCCCAACCCTAGCAGCTCAACCCTGATTGGCTCTGCCGGCACGCCATCTTTCAAACTCGCCTGAAAAGTGGAATATTTTGTAGAACACCTTCTACTGTAAAGTTCTCAGGATGTCCCTCATGATCCGCTTCGCCCTGCTTGAATGTGCATCCTCAGGCATGTTTGCATTGACTGTGTATGTAAAGCGGACTCAACGTGTTTGTTGTGAATGGACCTTGTTGGTTCCTGCAGGATATGCTAGTCATATTTTTGGGCCTTCTTTGCAAGGGCGAATGTAGCAGCCTTTCATCTGTGGCTGGTTGTATCAATTCCCACTAGAACTTGCAGGTAGGACACGCGAGGCCGACACAGTCTTCCCTGCATGGAGCTGCAGTCAGCACTTGCATTGGCAGACAGTCAAGATCTCCTGGATGAGACTCTCTTCCATCTTCTGTGTTAGTTGACGCAACATGATGGGCACGTCACCCAGAAAACCATGTAGTTTGAGAGCGGTGGTGAGGAGCAGTGATGAGAGGACAAACCCCTGTAGCATCCCATTTTTTATTTTTGCGGTCTGCTTTTCTGGCCATCACTAATCCGAAGGATAAAGCTACACTGGGACAACAGTAGAAACGTCACCATATGCCAGTTTTGGATTGTCCTCAGTCTCTGCGGGTGAACTCTATGCCATCGTACGAGATTGTTAGGTCCAGCAGACCTGGAAACTGACCTGGAAACTGTCTTTGATGTCCTCTGGAAGCAGGGCAGCCTGGTCCACCATCAACCTGACCACCCTGAAGCCAGCCTTTTGCCTTGGAAGCTGTGGGTGCACGGGTTTGCATGTTATTGTTCATGCTGGAGTTCGGAAAAACAGAACTTGACTCCCAAGCAGGAAACAACGCAAAACCTGCTTGTGATACCAGAGAAGTCTGAACAACTTGTAGGACGTCTCGACCTTGAGGAAAGCCAGCTGATAAAAGGCACCAATGTTTCATAGGTTCAGAATTCATCCCTCTGGCTGCAGATATGTTGTGCTGAAACAAAGATTAAACACCCCACTAATCCCTGCTGTTATTGGCCTTTTACATAACATCAGATGAGTTGTTTGTTATCTGTCTTCTGCTTCTGCGTTTGTCCCTTTTGTGAATTGTTGGTTTTGCCGCCTCTTCAGGCTCTCCCAGCCATAAGAACGCCCACACACAGTAAGGGACGCAGTTTAGACTTGGTTATTTCCAAAGGTCTGCAGACCTCTGAGCTTGTGATGAATGATGTTGTCTTTTCTCATCATTGCTGTTTTTGGTTTGAAGTCTGGCCTCAGCTGACTGCAGCAGAAGGAAAACAGAGTCGGTCAGAAAAGGTCACATTGTCAAAAACGTGTGTCCACTGTGTACCTGGGCATTCAGCCACGCACAGCCACGCCTTCGGCTCCTGCTAACCACTTTGTGGATAATGTCAGCTCTAAAGCCAAAACCGTCATTGATGCCACAGGCCCGAAGGTCCTGGCCGAAGGTGTCGGTGGTGGGAGAAAAGCAGAAGGAACACCGCCTTGGTAAAAGCTCAACAGAGAAAGTGCAAACAGTCAGAACGCAGGTGGTGAAAAACTAAACTCCATGGTCATTCATGGCATCGATAAAGAGAAACTTTCCATTTGTGCCTTAGAAGTAAAAAGAGCCGAGCAGCCTTTTTTCTCTGGAATTATCACCAAAGCAACAAGACAGGCTGACTCAGCCCTCAGCATCAGTCCCTCCTGAGCTCTTATCTACGAAGGCATGCACACTCTTACCTTCTAGAGTCCACAGCTTTAAGAGGCAGGGGTCAACATCTGTGGCCTTCTACCTGCAGCCTTGACAGTCTGCCCACAACCTTTTCCAAACAATGTTTTTAACGGTATGGTACCAGATGTAGTAGGGATAGTCGACAGTCCTCTCCGACAGGAACCTTTCCAAAGGCCCTAAAGACAGCAGTGAATAAACCTCTAATCAATCTGGATGCATCAGCAATTAACAACAGTAGGCCCATATCAAAAATGCCTTTTTTTTAGAGAACACAATTTTTTTTTTTAAAAAAGGCCATTTTTATACAACTTAATAATTTATGGTGCAAAACAATTTCTTTAATTTATTTTACTTTAACGTCATAATTATCAGGTGACACAGCTGCATATGTCAGCGTCAGCTAATGACCGCAGCCCTTACATCCGCTGAACATGCAGAGATGAAATCAGTGAGTGGATGAAATGAGTATTGTAACAGTGTTTTTACAGGTCCTAGTTAAAAATCAGTCAGACAGCTGCAGCTCATCCACATTAGACCTGTGCGTAAATCACTGCACTGGCTGCCTGTGTGTCACAGAATCAACCTCAGAATCAACTACTCGTAAAGTGCTGGGGACTAAATACATCACGTCAGATCTACTCGTAGAATATGAAAAGATGTAGACCCCTCAGGTCCTGAGGGGGAGGTTTGCTCAGGGTTCCTCCTAACCCTAAACCCAACAGAGCAGGTGAGGCAGCTGCTCACCTGTGGAACAAACCTGGACACACGAGGACTGATGACACACTCTATTCTGTTAAACTAAGCCATAAAACATCAAAACTGTACAACAGTTTTTAATGTGTTTCTTACGGGCTATCTTTGTTTTGTTTTGTTATGTTGTGCCTTGTAAAGGACTATGAATTCCCTTGAATCTAAATAGTGCTATATAAATAAACTTAATCAAGTTGTCTGCAGGGAGAAAATAAAGATGATCCTTGACAACATGTGTCCTCATGTCTCCTCCATTCAGAAGGCTCGCTCAGAAATTGTCTGCAACCATCTTGATTTCCAGACCATCTGTGAGACTCACTCACACCCCCCCCCCCAAAAAACCCCAACCAAACAAACAAACAAACAAAAAAGAAAATCTTTAAATCATTAAAGTTTTGGGAAGAAAATCCAGGTGAAACATGACCCAGAGGTGAACTCAGCGTTGGAGGATGCTGTTGTAAAGGGTAAAGACTGTGAAACATTGTGTTCCTGCTACTAAAACTGGTTATTGGAAAGGCTAACGTTACAGACCTGGGTGTGTAGCATGTCTGGTTTCCATCTGAAGGTTCTGAGATTTCACCTCAAACACAAAAGCAAACGAGGCCTGTTCCACTGAATGGTTGAGCAGAAAAAACGGCGGAGTTCTGTCAGAGAAAGGGTGCTGGAGGCAACACAGGCTGCACCACAAACAGAGGTTCCACACCACAGAGAAAAGGTGTCAGAGAAGAAAGAAGTGTGAGCCTGAAGGGATGAAACGTGAAAGGTGTGACCACATCACCTTCAGCCGGCCAGCAGGACTTGTCCTGCAGCATATGTGCACAGTTGTTGCTGGGAGATCATGTAGCTCCTGATCTTTGATCAAACAACATAAAAGCTGCGCACGTTCATGTACTTACCAGGAAATTCTCAAGTCAAATACTCAAAAGCACATTTTTTTAAGGCTGCATCAGCACATCTGTCATCACCAAGATGGAGGCTTTGATCCACACGCTGAAGCTAGTGATGCAGAGTCCTTCAGAGGTCCAGCCAGTCAACACCCAGCATGTTTTCTGGTGATAATATTCATTGCACATGTTAATATTGTGTAACTTAATAAATTAAATTGTAGATTTTTGGGGGGAAAACAGGGAAACTGAAACATTGCCACCATCTCTTTCTCTCTCTATCCTATCTTCCGCTCCCTCATTTACTTATTGTAGGCCAATGAGGGTGACAGTTTGGACTCAACAGTTGGATCGTCAGCTTCCTTTTGCTCCTCGGTCTGTTTCCTCGTGCACGTTGTGCTCCTGGACCGATCCCTCTGTTCGTACGTGCACATTGAAGCATCTCACAGAAACTCACAACGTTCCCTGTTTTGAATTGTTTGATTTCACGGGATGAAAACGTGTCAGCTGTGCATCTTTCGGTCTGACCGGAACTGCCATTTGCCCGGCTGCTGTTTACAGCCTGACTCCGTTGGTGTGATTTGTGCTGCTTTTTTCCCCCCCGTGGGGTTTTTGTCACAGTTAGTCACTGGCAGCTTGATGGACGTGCAAACATGCACGATGATGCACATCTGGCTGCAGCTTCCGCAGCAGCAGGAAGAGGAAAAGCTTGACAGAGGTGGTGACCTTGGAATCAGCTCGTAAGGAAGCGGCCAGGCCCAGCCTTCAGGGAGGTGTCCTGTCAATAAGAAGAATGCTGTCTCCTGTTGTCTGCTCATAAAAGAAGCCATCATTCTCTGCACAACCTCAAAGGCAGCAGCAGCAGCAGCAGCAGCAGCAGCAGCCACTGCTGTCAGGACCTGGGTTCAGCTTTATCATTAAGCCAAGTCAGTGAGCTAAACACACTTCATGGCTGGTATTTTTTTATTATTATTATTATTATTTTTTTAACTAGTGACCACTTAGAGTTTCCTGCAGGCAGATCCAGGGCAGGCAGATCAGATCCTTTTAGGTGAGGGCTGCAAAAAACCGCACTTCATGCTGCCTCGAGGCTGCAGACAGTAAAATATCCACTTGCTTAAGCTGTGAAACGAGGAAAGCTTGATCGGATCGTGCAGGCGATCAGCGTCCATTTGCGTTGTTGGATTGTCAGACTGAATCACAAACAAGGAGCCAGACATGAAATCCTAAAGTTGCAGCTGAAGCGCAGAAGGGCGGCGGTGTGATGCGCGTCTGCAGCAGCGGCAGCAGCAGAGCCAACACGCCTCCGCTCATCAGAAGACCAGCAAAGATGATCAGAGACAACGATGCAGATAGGAGGACTTCAGCCTCACTGAGGTTTGTTGGGGTCCTCCTTGGCCTGTGACGCTGACTCGCTGTGACACGCTCCGGCCTGCGTCGCTGACAGAACGGCGTGACAAATGCTCGTGCCTGTCAGCCGACATCTGGTCTCCAGTCGCAGCGTGGTCTGGCACCATGAAGATCACTGACCTCAGAGCCACCTTAAAATCCACCCAGCGCTCACTCACACGCACCATCAGAGCTTCATGACTGCTTGCGTCTCTGCAGCGCCTCTTCATCACATTTGTCATCACAAATTCAAATTCCACCAGCGTGACGCGTTTGAACATACACGGTTTTTTAAAAGTTGACATAACTTGATAATAATATCAAGTTGACAATTTACCAGCTAATGTTGTTGCGACTGAAGATGCTTGATGACCTGGCCAGAACATGCTTCACGGACACAAAACCACTGGGATTTTGTTTTTTTCTCCTTCTAGATCAGTTCTGGCCAGTAACCAGTCAAATCCGGTCAAAGGTAGCATATTAGCAGGCTCAGCAACACAGAATAGCTGAATTCAGACTAAAAATGTCAGTGAAAAAGGACTTTCAGAGTCGGATAGATGATAGTTGATACACGGCTGTTGAAGTTGTAAATATAATCAGTCAATAAGAAAACTAGAGCGGAAGTAACAAATCTAAACACGCTCTGAAACTACACAGAAGCTGGGCTGTATTTTATTTTCAGTGGCATTAAAATGATTACTCTTAATTTTAAAATATTCCATCTGGCCCCTGACACTAACGCTAATTAATCAAATGCTCAAATGAGCCGTCAGCTGCAGCGTCACCCAGAATATAACCCCGTGAAAAACGACGGTACCATTATGTTGGTGTTTAAAAATACCAGCAGCGCAGCTTAGAGACAGAGAGACAGAACTAATGGCTTATCTTTTAAAAATGAGCCACGACCGTGTTGCTCATCCATTTAGCGTTTGTTTGCTAACACGTCCATCAACCACTGATGTTTCTACATTATTTATATATATGAACACTACGGGCAGTGTGTTGCATCTGCACAGCCTTTTCCTGTCTCTCACACACACAAACACACCTTTTTCGTGCCTCCCACAGGTACCTGCTCCTCTCTGCGAGTCTGCTCTCACTTCAGCTTAACCCTCTGCTAAGTGAAACGGCAATACAGAAAATTTCATCTAGCCTGAACAAACGCCATAAATGTTGTCGGCGTGAACGTTTCTGGCTTTGAATGGACGTATCGCAGAGGTTATCCTGGCAAATGCTAATACGGCTATTGCTCACTCAGTGTCAACTCAGATGGATTACATTTTATAAATGATTTGTTCGTGGCCCAAAATGTGAAGGCTGGCCAACAGCAAAGTACACAGTGACTTATAGACGCGTATTCCCATAATTATCATCTGTTCCAGTGTAGTTTTTTGCTCCTTCGCCCTCCTGATCACATTTTTAATCTTCTTATGTCTGCGTTTGTGTGTGATCTGATGCTGAGGTTCAGGCTTTTGCTGACTCGATTATTACATATTTCACATATTTTCACACATATTTTGCTACAAGAAGGTTATTTTAGAGAACTGTGATGTTACACATCTGTACATAAAGTCCAAATGTTGTGAAGCTGTGCTGTGTATGTCAGACAATAATCCCGATTGCTATCGATTGCTAGCAGCAACGGTTTTGTGCTGCTTGGTTTTTCCACCCAACTGCCTGGTTAGGTGGATTACATCCAACCATCTGATTCACCTGCTGAAGGTTAAACCCCTTTCAAAAGGCACAGAAATGTTACGGATAGAACACTTTTCTCTCTTTTTCGATATTGATCATAAAGAACACTACTATGTTATGTAACCTTGTACTACTACTGCTTATAGACACACATACGCACGCACACACGCACGCACACACGCATGCACACACTCACACACACACACACACACACACACACACACACACACACACACACACACACACACACACACACACACACACACACACACACACACCACGCTGGAGGTGGAAGTCACAGTTTGTGGGGATGAGCTACTGCTGGAGGTCTGAACTCTCCCAGTGCTTCTCTATTTAAATGTATAAACATCCCAATTTCCTGTTTTTTGAACTTAAAATTGAAATAATGCTTGATCCCACAGGGAAATCAATCTTCCTGGCCTCCTGCAGGCCCAGGCTGCTAATCGGCAGAGGCGTGAGGACAGCGGCAGGAGCGTGTATCTGATCTGGGCTCTGACAGCTCCATGTTCTCCAGCACCGCTGTGGGAAGCTGCTTTAATTCGGGGGCGTTCCGATAAGAGGAGCATCCCCCGTCACAAACAGGCAACAAGAACACACAGTCATCCAGGGAGCCGCAGTCAAACCAGTTTATATTCAATTATTCACAGTGTTTGAGCAGGTTCAGCTGGTTCACCTTCACCACGTTACACAGTTACAGCATAATTACTAAGATGATGTCACTCAAGTTGAAAATGGTTCACATTAAGTAGCGAATACACAACAAACCAGGCAGGTGGACCTGAACAGGATACGTGAAGATGAAGGAAAACCCTGGCTTCATTAGAAACTAAAGCAAACCAAACCAAACCAAACCAAACTAAAGCAAAGCAAAGCAAAGAAAACTAAACCAAACTCAACCAAACCAAACCAAACCAAACCAAACCAAACTAAAGCAAAGCAAAGCCAAGCAAAGCAAACTAAGCCAAACTAAACCAACCCAAACCAAAGTAAACCAGACCAAACCAAACTAAAGCAAAGCAAAGCAAACCAAACCTAACCGAACCAAACTAAGCCAAACCAACCGGACTGCGTGCAGCTTTGAGTACAGCACAGGTTGGTTGTGCTGCTGTGTCAGTAGTTTTTTGTTCACACTCGTTTAATCGTTTGTGCTCCAGAGCTGTTGTGGTGAATTTGGTTGAGTGAAACCTGAAGAGGATTGACAGCCTATCGCCTTAATTAGTGCGTCGTTGCTTTCTGCATGTTCGAAATGTCAAACACACGCCACTGCCGTGCACGTGCATGCAAATGTCTAGCTGAGTCAAACACAGTAATGTCAGTGAACTCAAGTTTGCACACACACACACACACACACACACACACACACACACACACACACACACACACACACACACACACACACACACACACACACACACACACACACACACACAGGGCTATAAATCTGTCAACTAGTTTCTTAAAACTGCCAGCTGGGAAACTGCCCAGTAAACAGTAACTGACCACTGTATCCTATAGTGGCATTACCATGGCAACCGCTGCAGCCGACAGTGGCTGAGGCAGGACGTGGTCAGACTCCCACTCAAAGACACGTTCAGGCTGGAGAAGCTCTACTTGTGACCAGCAGGACGGCTGAAATCCTCCAGGTGGACGAGATGGAGAAAAAGGATAAACAGGATGAGAAAAAGGTGTGAGCGCTGAAAGCGCTGATATTAAACTGCTCTGTCATGTCACCTGCATCCATCCACGGCCGTCGGGAGCTTCTGAAAACGGCTTAAACTCTGATTGTTCAGACACGGTCGCAGGCAGGAGGAGTGACAGGCAGCTCAGAAACTCTGTCCTGGTCGATCACACGTCAGGACATCACAGCTGCGGCTGACAGCCTCGTCTGAATCTGAGTTTGATTAATCTCCCCTGATCCACTCAACAGCTCCTTCACTTTCACCTTGTTTAGGTCAGCAGCACGTTCCTGAGCGGGCTGAAGCTCAGAGAATCACACTTTTAGAAGATTTCCAACTGGAATCAGGATGTTTGCGGAGCTCTGAGCACTAACTTTAAACTGATAAAAAAAAAAAAACCCTGATTAAGCTGCAGGATCGCTGGGCAACATGTGCTTTAAATGCTTGAATCTGGTTTTTCTGTATTTGCTGGGACACTCCGGGCCAAAGGCTCCATCATCAGACCTGTGTCTTGGATAAAACATCTTCTGACGCACACTCAGGCCCCTCTGGATGCTCAAACGCCTTGTTAGGAGAATAATTTCTGACTTTTCTTCGCTCTGCTGTCTATTTATCTCCACAAATATAAACTCATTTTAATCATGAAAACAACAAAAAACACTCTTCCATCATCTCTCGTCTGCCTGGATGTTGTTATTTTGCTCTAATGCTGCAGACGCACGAGTGTTTTCAGGGAGAAAATCCACTCCTGACAATCCTGAGCGCAGACCGTCTCCCCCTCAGCTCTGTGCTCATTACGACGTGCACGCAGACATGGGTCAGCCATGCATGTGCTGCACGCAGAGCTCCTCCCTCCATGTTTCACAGCTGAGAGGTCAAAGAGACGGTGCAAACATTTCAAGCTCCACACAGCTGAAACTGAAGTGCACGAGGAGGCGCAAAGGCTTCAGAACCAGGCGGCTACAGATCCTGTAAGTCACCTTCACAGTGGGACTGGAACTGCAGCGGTGAAGCTCCAGCTCCGATCTGAGGCAGCAGACGCTGGAGGTCCAGTCTGATAGAGGAACGCTGGTTTCCTGTGCTGGTTTGTGATGAACAGCATCACCAATCACTTGTGTGTCCACCAATCCAAAGCTGACAGAACAGCTGTGGATCCTGTTTCTCTGCTGCTCTCTGAGCTGCTGATGTTTCACCTGATTGGCCATGTTTGCTGATCCTGATCCCATAAGAACCACTCCATTTGTCCTCTCCTGCCTACAGCCGCCGCTCTGCTGCCCAGACCACGGATGACCTCATCGTTTCCACCGTGCCAGGTGAACCGGAGCGGCCGAGGAAGCCCGAGAGCCGTCAAACTGAAGATGTTATTGCTTTAAATGGAGCGTACGTCCTGCTTTCTTCAGGTTTCTCCTGAGCCGTTAGCCCGGAGCCCTGCCTTGGTTCTCCAAGAAAACTCTAGTGTGTTGCCCAGACTTCCAAATCAGCCTGACATGTTTTTCTGCTGTTTCCTGCTGGCTGACACGTTTGCTCCTCATCTCCTCAACTCGACCTGGAAACCGACAGCCAGCGAATCAGCAACCTGTGAGGAAAACCACGAAGCCAACCTTCTTCAGTCCGCTTGCTGGACTTTCACAGTGTCGGCCACCAAAACCACGTCACACAGCTTCACTTTTCTGAAGAAAATTCTTCAGCCGAGTTGATCAAACCTCAGATTCGCATGTTCATCTCCATGATAGTGAACTCAGAGCGATACGGATGTCATCTGCTGGACTCACACTCGTACAGGAGGTCATCTATGGTTCTATATTCATACACTAATGGTGGCCTCCAAACATGAGGTGTAAAAGCAAAGCAGCGTTGTTGGAAATTGCAAGCTGGCCAGGTTCCCAGCGGAGGTGCTCAGGCTGCGTTCGCCGTCAGCGTGGCCTTCGTCATCCATGTGGTCTCTGCAGAGCTGGAGCGAAAGCTGCATCTGCACCTCCGCATGCTGGTCTTGGATTTATGTCTGAGAGAATGTGCTCTGACTCACCCCCTGATGTGTGTGTGTGCAGTATGTCAGACCAACGGGGGCTCTTTTATTCCTCTGTTTGAGCTCCTGCTTGTTAGCGGAGCCTTTGAGGCCACATTCAGCCCCAGTGTTGCGCCAGAATTGTGGAGTATGAGGTCAGGTGATGGATTCATTAGAGGACTATAAAACAGCTTAAAATATCCAACATTTACTGACAAAACAGGTCTGATGCAGTTAGTCGTCTGTTGAAATTCACCCCGCGTGTTGTTTAGATTCATTTAAGCTTTTGCACTACAGTCGTGGGGGGAATTCTAGATGTGCCTTTTCCAAGGATGAATCTGTTCTGTACAAAGACGCAGAATCAAAAAGCAGACAGAGACAGTGTGTGTGTGTGTGTGTGTGTGTGTGTGTGTGTGTGTGTGAGAGAGAGAGAGAGAGAGAGAGAGAGAGAGAGAGAGAGAGAGAGAGATCCATTAGCTGCTCTGCTCTGACAGCCGACCAGGATCACTGCAGCTATGAGAGCGCACCGC
The DNA here is from genome assembly GCA_016586285.1 of Arothron firmamentum. NCBI lineage: Eukaryota > Metazoa > Chordata > Actinopteri > Tetraodontiformes > Tetraodontidae > Arothron > Arothron firmamentum. The sequence goes on along the minus strand of BJFM01003680.1, from coordinate 4,838 downwards.
TGGAGTCGCCCAGTTTGTACCTAAAAGGTTTTCAATATTACATGGAGGGTGGTGCATGCATGCATACACCACCCACCCTCGCACACTTGCTACACTTATCTCACAGGTCCATTTTAAGACAGCGAGGATTCTAGATGTGAGCTTCCATCTACTCTTTTTCCATCAGAAATTAATGAAGACATGGCAAATATATTTGTGATGTAGATTCACCTCAGACACACACACACACACACACACACACACACACACACACACACACACACACACACACACACACACAGTGGTGTCCGCTGACACAGACAACAGTAATTAGATGAAAATGTGCTGACTGTTGAAGATGTGGGAAGCAAACTTGGCACAAAAAGTATGGAAACGAAGGTTTGGTCATCGTTTCTTTGTTGCTCTATAACAACACTTCTTGTACATAGGGTAGGAAAGCCCATTTATGGTGTTACATTTGTAACACATGGGGGCGCCTCAGACTTGCATGAGACCTGTTTGGCCAGTTGAACAAAAGTTGGCGAATAAAATAATCATTCACACGTTTCGGTAGCGTAACGAAAATGATTTTCCAAACTCCCACAACAATCATGTGCTGCTAACTCCTGGAGAGCTCCGAGACCGACTGCACACCCCAGGCCTCATCGCTCCCCACAGTTGGGCCGGTAATAACAGCCATTTCTCTGCCGTGGAGACGAGAGGCGCGGGGAGCAGGATGAGGCACTAATTAAGAAATGAAGTCATGTGTGAACTCGGTCATGCTTTTAGCGCTCGGATGAAGTCAGCATCACCTGGATGACCCCAGCTTTTCAGATGGAGTTTTGCATCCAAGAGAAAAGGGCTGCGCCTAACGGCCAGGTAGGCTATGCTACATGCTATACTGCCACTGCGAAGAGCCATGACAAGGATTTTGAAGTATTGTATAGACAGTTTGCAAATCAACACTTTCATACTTGTAGATTCTTGTAGAAGTTTAATTCTGCTACTTCCTGTCAGTGTTGAAGTCTGTCTCACTGGGACATCGGTTGACACGGCCTGTGTTTGGGTGGTGTGTCTGTCCCATGAGGAGTATAATAACTGATGTGATGTACACCATCAGTTATTGTATTACCAGAGTTAATAGAAGAAATGGAGACCGATGGGTAAACAGAGAGGCTTTCTGCAGTTCATCCATCCTCTCTTGGGATAGTTACGCAACACGCCCACTAAATACTTACCTAAAACTTTTTCCCATTTCCTAACGTCACATTCAGCTCCAGCAGGAGCTGAGCTTGAGACCACATCTGCCCCTGGTTTTTGCAGAGCACACCCAGCACCTGGCTGTGGTTTAAAGTCCCATGTCACCTCACACTCACATTACCCTTAGCAACCATACTATGGTTAAAAATGTTGTTTATGCGCAGTTGCAACACTTTAATGACTTAAAGCTTCCATTCACAAGCTTTACGCGTGATGGCCGCAGTCACGTGTTGCGTGTGTTGCTGTGCTTGTGCCGACATGTGACCAACTGTACCGGGCTCAAGCCGGGAAAGTGTGCTCTGATTAAGGATACCACCCCCACGGAGAACAACCAGAAAAGCCCACTGGCTTTGCTCTGTTATATCTTCAGCCGTTTACTTAATGTTTAATTCCATGAACAACACGGTTGAACTGTTGCTAAACCCGTTCTGACGCTCAGGCCAGCACAGGTTTGAGCACCCAAGCCTCAGCCTCTCTCACAGAGGACTCCAGATGTGTTACGAGGCTTTCTGAGCTTTTGGTGTTGTCAAGCTTTTGTAATTTGCTATCATCCAACTGAAGAACAGGTGTTAGTAGCAAGAACAACAAACAGGATCTTTACGAGCTGAGCTGCCGCCTCGGTGACTGATGGCCGTATTATCGGGCTGGTCGATTGTTCATTTGTTCATTCATGCATTCAGTGACACATCGAGATTTATGCACATATGGAGGTATTTGTGGAAGACGCTGTGTGTAATTGACTCTAGGCTGAGAATCTGAGTTTGCACACAGACGTCTGCTCAGTGTGAAACCGATCCTCCAACTCCAACATCACATTAAGTGGAAGTGCACAGAGACAGCGAGGACGTCTCTGTCAGCAGAGGGTGAGAGGAGGAGGCTCAGCTGTAATTGAATACCAACAAGAGTGGTGTCTCCACTCAGACCTCTGAAGGAGGAACTGACCTTGAGATGCCACCGTGGGCAGACAGGCAACACAAAGAGCCAGCCAGCTAATTAGATTAAAAAACATGGATCCCGGGGGATGGAGATGTGACAAGCACATTGATTAAGTGCATCTCCCCCATTTCCATCTCTCCCTCCTGTTCGCTCCCCCTCTTCTCTCAACACATGCCTCATTTGGTCCAGCTCGCTGTGCTGCATGCACAGTGTTAACTGTTATCTGCTAACACATCTGATTTGTGTTGGTTTTCCACCTGATCTTTATCTTACGCAAAATTGGCCAATAAATATCAGAGATGACGGGTGAAAGATGCTCCCGCTGTTTTTCCAAAATGTCACTCCGGTTTGTCTGATGCGTTCCCCATCATTGGAGAATCTCATTGCAAGTAAACGAGCGGCCTGCCTGCCCTCCACAAATGCCATGTCTGAAGCCT
>BJFM01003671.1:0-15747 GCA_016586285.1 Arothron firmamentum | reverse complement strand
TATATATATATATATATATATATAGTATATATATATTGTCTATTTTGTTCGTCTTCATGTCCTCTGGCCTCAGAGGCACCCTCTTGCTACCGCTGAAAAGCAAGTATGCATCCATATGCTTACTTTGGCTTCTCCATATATTTTTTCCATGATCTTCTTCGTCTTCCCGCGAGTCCAGTGAAAATCCTCTTCTGGTTCACGTAACTTATGACAAACGAAAATAGCTGAATGGAATGAAACAGCTTTCATTCATTTTGTCCATTTCTGTTATCCGTCCGTTTTTGTTTTGTGCACAAAGTTGGAAATTGGAAAAACGAGTGGTTTCTGTTTTTTCTGTTTTGGTTTTGGGAATATTAATAATGATAATAGATTTTATTTGAAAGCGCCTTTCAAGACACTGTACAATCAGCAATAAAACAATAAAATCAGTAACATGGCTTAAAAAAAAATGTCAATGGCCATAAGAGGAAGTGAAAAATGGGAGAAGTTAGGTGGGATAAGCAGTCTGAAACAGGTATGTTTTAAATCTGGATTGAAAGAGTGGAAGAGAGTCCAAATTTTGGAGGTCCAAGGGGAGAGAGTTCCAGAGCTGGGAGGCAGAGCGACTGAAGGCCCTGCTCCCCATAGTGCTGAGGCAAGCAGAGGGACACGGAGGTGAATGGAGGGGGAGGCTCTGAGGGAGTGGGATGGAGTGACCATGTTGAGTTTATGAATGTCTTTGAAATTGCTTGACTGAAAGCCAGTGGAGGTGCTGTAGGATGGGGGAGATGTACTGGTGTGAGGGGGTCCTGGTGATATAGATACAGTATATGACATTTTATTACATTATATTAGCTAATATTAGATATTATATTATATTATATTATATTATATTATATTATATTATATTATATTATATTATATTATATTACATTACATTACATTACATTATATTATATTATATTACATTACATTACATTACATTACATTACATTATATTATATTATATTATATTATATTATATTATATTATATTATATTATATTATATTATATTATATTACCCAAGGTTAGATCATTGTGAGCAACTGGACTTGTTAAGGCTGATCCTCGAAGTTTCTCCTTCCCTCCAGAGGGCTTCTTCAGTTCTAACTTAGCTGGTAGGAGATCTTGAAAACATAGCCCTTGTGGAACATTAGCATGCTAATGATCTGGGTGGTCACCTGAGAGTCGTTGACAGGGTCGTTGTGAAGAATGACTTCTACTCTGTGTCCCCTTACCGTTGACCTAATGTGTAGACTGATGGGAGTAATCTTCTGCTGTCGACATCTCAGGTTGAAGCAGAAGTGGTTTTTGAAATCCGCTAATTTCTTGGCTGTCTTCTCATGCTCTCGCACCAAGCAAAGGGTTGTAACAGAACAGAACAGAACAGAACAGGGCAGGACAGGACAGGACAGGACAGGACAGGACAGGACAGGACAGGACAGGACAGGACAGGACAGGACAGGACAGGACAGGACAGGACAGGACAGGACAGGACAGGACATAAAATAACAGTGTGGAGGAGCGGTCGCTTGTGGTCAGTGGTCTGTGTCCTCAATCACGTCTTCATTTTAAAGGGTTTACTGGTTTCTGTTTGTTTTCTTTGTGTCACAGTTTCTCCAAACATTGACCTTCCTTAACTAAAACGTGGACACCGTAAACGCCATCTGTCCTTCAAAAGATGCAATGTCAGTGAGCCCTTTCTTGAGGTGCTGGCTGTTATGATTTGTGTCAAACATTATTTGGAGTGTTTGTATTGTTTTGAATGAGTCTGTCTACTCCTGTCTTCCAGGACCAACATATACAGCACAAGTGTGTTTTGGGCTTGTGAAGAACTGCTTCCTGCTAAAAAAGGAGTAGAGTTAAGCTTCCCAGTGTATAATGCTGATGATGTGCAAGATCAGAGTTTTATTTTGGGGTCATATGGCGAGTCATGATCATGAAGGAGTAGGTGTTGTTTAAGGGGAGTCCGGCATTGTTTCCAAATCCCGCAGAGAACCCAGACAAACCTGAAAGTTTTGAAACATTGTGATGGATAGAGATGGTTTAAAAACATTCAAATTTCATTAGTCATTTTCCCACTACATTCAATGCCAAACAGGACACACGCACACTTCTGAAGCTTTCATATATTCTTAATGGAGAGTGTGGGCATCGATCCCACCTCTTGGCTACAAAGCAAGCGTTCTCCCTCTTGAGCTAATTTCCAGTTTTTGGAGTTAGTGTACATCAATCAACACTTTTGACTCCTCACTAAGAAGCTGGTTGTTATGATTTATTCAAAATATTATTTGGAGCAATTGCATTGTTTTGAACAACTCTGTGTACTCCGTTCTTCACAGAGCAACACACACAACACTCGTGTGTTTTTGCACTTGTGAAGAACTGCTTCCTAAGAAAGGAGACGAGGTAAGCTTCCTAGTGGACAATGCTGATGATGGGCGAGGTCAGATTGTCATTTTGGGGAGTCGTGATAATGAAAGAGTAGCTGTTGTTTGGGGGAATTGAGGTATTGTTTCCAAATCACAACAGAGAAAATCAGACCACTTAAAAGTTGAGATAAACTGCTGGATAGAAATGGTCGAAAGAAAAGCTTCTCCATCACAGACCTGCATGACAAAGGAGGACACACACAAATGCTGAAATAGCAGCTCAGTGGAGAATGTGGGCATTGATCCCACTACCTCTTGCATGCAAAGCAAGCGCTCTACCATTTGAGCTAATTCCCCTTTCTGACGGGGGTGTTGTTTTTATATGATCAGAGTGTGATACATTTTGACCATTTACCGATGACTAAACTGTATTTGAAAAAAATCCTTTAGGGAAAAAACTTGAGAACAAATCAGCTGCTCAACTTCAGTTAATGCCAAAATGACATCATTCAGAAGTGCATTTTTGATAATCTGAGAGCACAGACTGCAATGCTATTTCTCACATCAACATATTTGGCTTTCCAAGTCGAGGTAGGCTTCCCAGTGTATAATGATGCTGTTGAGATATTAATCTAATGATTGTATTTTAAACATCATATATTCATGTAGAACTTTTAATAGAATCGTTGTAATTAGAATCATTGTGTGTATTCTGTTTATATAGCTTGGAGGGGTGTTGGCTGCAGCAAGGGAACTAAAAGGTTTGGAGTGAGATTGGGGGGGGGTCGTAAAAGGTTTGTCTGGGATGACCAAGACCAAATATGGTAATAGTATGTGTATACAGTGTGTTGTGTAGGGGGATGGAACCTGGAGCCGACATCGGGGGCTCCTCTGTCACAAACTGAGACAGAGTGCTCAGGGACCTGCAGGAAGACCCCAGAAGCTTCTGTAAGTAATTCCAGTATTCAATTTTAATAAAAATTATATATCTTTGTGAAAGGGCAGGTAGCAGCGAGACTAGCATTAGGGAGCAAGGGGCAGGGTTTATAAAAAGGGGTGGGAAGTTCACCTGAGAGAGAGAGAGAGAGAAACACTTGGAGTGACTGCTTAAGCACATCAGCCAAACATAGACTCCAGTCACCTGCGTGTTGCAGACTGGGGGAGGGGATTGCAATCCCATCGAGCAAGGTATATTATTTATTTTTCCATTGCATATGTGTTTTTAATGTTTACTATAAAGTTTTCTTTTTTGTATAGTAATGTGCTTTTTCTTGCTTTAGCTTTACACAAAAAGCAATTCACAGTCAACCACTGTTTTTCCCAGATATATTTGAACTTTAGTTTGCACTAAGCTTATTTCCTGCATGAGCCATTTTGTGTTTTATGTTGTTTTGTGGGGTCTTTCCGTTGCATTGAGGTAAAGACTCTGTGGTCACAGCCATCTTGCAAGTGTGGTTTTGTGTGTGCTTGAGTCACCTAAGTTTGTGTGTGTAGGTACATTTGCATGCTTCTGTCCAGTTTGTTCTGGTTTGAATTTTTGTTGTTTGTAGTGGTTTTGTTTTTAATTTACCAACATTTATAGTGACAAATATCTGTTGTTCTGGCTAAACTCCACACTAACACCTTTCGTAGCACAGTTTAGCCCCAACTGTCCTGGTTTCCTTGCTAATTGATTTGTTCTTTTATTGTATCCATTAATGGGATTGTTTATTTCATTTTTTATTATTTCTAATGACCTGTAGCAAGGTCTTTTCAGTGAGCAGTATTGCAGCAAGACCACTTCTAACTGATGCCTGGCAAATAAAATTTGTATTTGGTTTCATATAGCAGTCTCTGGCCCCATTTTATTCTGGGTGGTGTGTGTATAGGATGACTCATATCTTATTGATTCGGAGTTAATTGTATGTCTACGTCTTCCTGAGAAAACAAACAGCACCAGGAACACGTAAGTGAAGAAAGTTTCCTCAACAATTTGGTGACCCCGATGTGATGAGGAAGAACACTGGAAACAAAAGAGAACATTGTTAAAACTGGACTGTGACAAAAGAATCCACCGGTGGTTTCACCTGAAAGGTGAGCAGGAGCCTTTTTAGACAGAATTCTGCATATTGGGCGTTCCATCGTTAAAGAAGCAACGGGCCAAGTCCATGAGAACAGTGGTTCCAGTCCAGTGGATATTAAGGGTTCCAGTCCCACCATTTCCTGTGAAAACATGTGTGAATAAATATATTGTGGGGCTGGTTCCCGGTCAGAGGATAATGAGGAGGGGAACCATTTCTCCTCTTCTCTGACCGGTTCTCTGGGCATATTGGGGTGGTATAGTTTTGGTGTGGTGGTTATTGGACTGGTTTAAAACAGGTTTTGTGTCGGGGAGGACCCTCAATGTATTGGCACAGTAGACGTTAAGTGTAGTGTAGAAAGTTTCCAATAAACGACACTTCATTGGGCATTACGTTTACTCCAGTTCACAACTCTGTGCGCGTAGAAATAATTGTAAAAACAGTAAATTTTGGGAAGAAATGGACAGGGACTACAAATAGGACCAATCTGTCTGAACTAATCTAATGCTTCTATGATGAAAACATGTACAATGACCAGAATTCAGGATTCTCCTGTAGTGTTGCTTGATTAAAATATGAATGGTTAAACTGCCTAGAAGAAAATCAGTAAAAACATATAAAAATGAGACAAAACCTTAGATGAAAATGACTATGCTGCTCGTGATCACCTGTAAATATTTATGCATTTGTGTTCAGTCTTTGGGAGGGGGACGGGGGTGTTCCAGTTGGTGTGGGAGTCTGGAGACTGAGACCTGGAGCCTGGCAACCCGATCCCGGACTCTTCTGCACAGCCAGTCGCACTCCTGGCTGTCGGGCAACTCCAGCTGTTGTGGTCTCAGTCTCGGGGCAGAAAAGCACAGTCCAGTTCTCAGTTGGTCAAACAGCCCACGTGTGCTTGATGTTGTTTGTTTTTGTTTGTTGTTTACAATCTTGATTCCCAGTTCTGGTTCTTGAGTGGTGTTCTTTGTTCCAAACGTCAGCGCTGAAAAGCAAAACCTTCAGCCGCCCAGCATGATCCTCTTGCTGCATTGATGGGGTCTGGCCTGGAGGGCGTTGATGTCTTGGCTGTGCATGAAGGACCCTGAACACAGCTGTGCAGCCATTTTTATACCATTCACTGCCCCAGCCCAGGACGTCCCCCTCTTTCATTGCTTACAGTCAAATGTGCTCTACTTGACTTCCCTCCTTTCCACATTCAGCCATGATCACCTCATTGTTTTTAGAATACAGGTATTCTGTTACAGATCATGGTGTTTGTGTAGGGCCCAGACGCAGACACAAAGCAGGTGGCTCAAAGCAAAAATACCCCTTTTATTGAGTGTACAAAAAGGCAGATAGAAAGCACTCCAAAAGGAGGAAAAACGGATCAAACATACAGTTGATGAGTCCAAAACTCTTATGAGGAGGTTCCTCTGCGGAGTGTCCAGAAACCAGAACAAAGGAAGTCCTCTCGGGGAAACATGGTGTCTTTGGAAAGACAGGCAACTCACTCTAAAGTGAGTTGCCTGTCCAAGACCCACGGGAAACAAAGAGGTTCAGCTCTGGTAGCACTCAGCAGGTGTGGTAGGGGTAGGGGTAGGAGTAGGAACAGGAACAGGAACAACTGCAACTACAGCGGACAAGCCAGCAGTGAGCAAAGGCTGCCAGCGTCCTTAAATCAGTCACTGACGAGCTGATCAGCCACAGGTCCGCAGTCACTGCTGGGGCCAGGGGAACAGCGCCCTCTCTGGAGAGAACCAAGGACACACCACACACACAAGAGGGAGCCAGCAAGCTGGATCCTGACACATTCAGTGTAAGTAAATCTCAAGAATGTACTAAACATGTTTCTCAATCATTAACTTGTTTAATTTTAAACAGGCTAAACAGTCTAATGTTGTCACATTGTTACATTTCAGTTTCATAAACCACAAGCATTCATCAGTCATAAATCATAATAACACTTATCAATGCTACATCAAAATATTCTTACTATTCAAACCTTTTATAGAGTGATAAAACGCTGTGTTTAATGAGTTTAAACATCATGACATTTGCCAAATCAACCACTTTTAAGACGTCATTCTTTGTGCTTTTACAGGCACTGAAATCAGACAATTAACCAGATTAACGTCATTTAAACAGGTCACATGATCATTCTCAAAACTCATAAACACAAGAGAAAACGTACCAATGCTAACACAGTGCTAATAACACAGCCATCATCTACCAGACCAGGGGTCAACTCCATCTCTAAGATACTTGACAGGCTAGTTGTGAGTCAGCTAACCGATCACCTAAGCAGGAATAGTCTATTTGAAGTGTTTCAATCTCATTTTAAAGCTTATCATAGCACATAAACAGCGCTGGTTAAAGTCACTAATGACCTCCACATGGCATCAGACTGTGGACTTTTCTCCATAATTGTTGTACTGGACCTCGGTGCTTTTAGCATATGCTGCTACAGGCCTACACTGCTGGGGACACAACCATGATCCACTGAGCAGTTCCCCACCTCCTCAACACCAACGACCATCTCTACTCCCTCACCTTCTCTCCCCCTTTTCTTCTAACCAGGCTTATCAGTGTGTCCAGTCTTCCTGGCTGTTTTGTTGGGGTCTGCTGCGCCCCCCCGAAGTTGACCAAGGTACTTAGACGTACGGTCCGACCATCGGCTGCTGCTGCCGTGGCCCCCCTGAAGCTGAAGGTGGTACCTGGGTCGCATCCAGGGCAGAGGAAGGTGGAGATAGCGGGCCAGTTGGGGGCAGAATCTACCTCTGCACCTTAGGCAGCTCAGCAGGCAGCCGGTCACAAGGAGAAACAACCAGCAGGGCGAGCCCCGTGTCCAAGGCCTGTCCCGGTGTCAGGGGTGCCCACAGGTGGGCACTCAGCAGAACGGCCCAGAGGGGTGAGCTATGAGCCCTACAACAGCCAGGGGGTGGCCCGGTCTGCAATGGCCCAGCAGGGGTATGAAACCAGGAGAAGCTGGCGTAACAGTGAGAGGTTCGACCACCACTACAGAGAAGAGAAGATCAGGAGGCCACAAGACCCGGGCGGGATGGATACGATGGAAGAAGAGAGAGACGCAGATGGTGATGAGTATGTGATGAATTCGATGTTTGATGACCTACACAGTGAATTCTGATGATCATGAAGTGTGATGATGTCCTAATGTTTCTTTTATTTCTTGTTTTTGAAGTTATTTAGTAGTGATAAGTTTGAGTTTTATTCTATTCATTTATCCATTTAATCCATTTTTATGTAGCATGTTAGCATGTAGCAATGACATGTCATTACCATGTTTCCTCATCTGATTGTGATTCTAAGAATGATAATATTATATGTTTGAATTCTAATGATTTAAATGATTGCTTAATTCCAGTGCCTGTAAAAGCCCAGAGAATAAAGCCCTAAAAGTGGTTGATTTGGCAAACCTCATTATAGTTATACTCATTCCACACAATGATTTGTGACTTTTTAGGAGGGTTAAAGGTTCAGAATGTTTTGATGTAGCACTGATAAGGGTTATTGTGATTCATGACTGATGGCTACTCGTGGTTTATGTAACAATTTCACAACATTAGACTGATTAGCCTGTTTAAACTCAAATAACTTTATGATTAAAATGTTCAGAAATGATTAGAATGGATAAATAACATGTTTAATGCAGTTTTGAGATTTACTTACACAAAATGCCTGCCTTTTTGAGAGCATGACGTATCTAGTTCCAGCTGAGCCTCTCCCTGTGTGTTAGTGAGAAAGTCCGATGAAACCTTCAGGCCCTGTACCAGTTTCCGCAGTCAACAACATTACAAAGCTGGATTTCTATCCACTGCCTCGAATGGAGGATTGTGTAGATCAGGTTGTCACCGCGGAATTAGTGAGCAAATTTGATGTATTAAAGGGGTACTGGCAATTTCCCCTGTTGAAGCGAGCGCAAGAAATTGCTGCATTTATCACGCCCTCAGGTCTTTATTCTTACACTGTTATGCCATTTGGGTTGCGTAACGCTCCAGCAACATTTTAGCGATTAATGAATAAAGTCGTAGCGGGGTTGGAGAGATGTGCAGTATATATAGACAATGTGGTAATCTACAGCAACACGGATCGCATCCGTGCTCTGTTCAACCGCTTGGCCTGGACAAATTTAGCTATGAATCTGGCCAAATGTGAGTTTGCTAGAGGTATCGTGACCTATTTGGGGAAAGTTTTTGGACAGGTTGAAGCATAATGTGCCTCTTTCCAAAAACTTGGGCATTTAGGCTGTGCTTTTTCCATTATGTGGTAGTTGTTTTGAATTGTCTTTAGATGTGAGGCTCCTTTTGGGCCTCATTCTTATGGTTGGGGTTGTGACGGTCTCTTTCTCCCCTCAGCTCTTTTTCTACCTGATGGTTCAGAGCTGGGTCGTCAGAGGAGATGGCCCCACCTCTGGGTGTAAGCAAATCTATAAAAGGAGCTACTGGAGCCAGTCTCTCTCTCTCTCTCTCTCTCTCTCTCTCTCTTACTGGTGGCTGAGTAGCTGAGTCCTCATGGCCAAAAGGTTTTAGGTTGTTTCTATTGTTGGTTCTACATATTTTCATTACTTATTAACATTCATCTTTGTAATTATGTTTGGTTAAATTAAACACTCTTATGGCAACCTTGGTGTGGACTCCCTCCTTGTTGCAACCTTAGCGAGCTGGGTTTGTAACAGTATGGCTCATCAATTTTATCCCTCTGTATCTGCCACAGCTCTGCACGTCTCCCTTGTTCTTAAAAATGGGCACCAGCACACTTCTCCTCCATTCCTCAGGCATCTTCTCTCTTTCTGTTGCTGTTGGTTAACAGCACTGATGGCGGTCGTTATTAACCCGGGCCTTGACTGATCCGGTTTTGAAATATTTTCATTTTCGTTTGCAGTTAATTTGGCATAAGTTTTACGTTGGATGCCCTTCCTGACACAACCCTCTGCATTTATCCGGGCTTGTGACCAGAGTAAGAAGAAACTGGCTTGTGTGCCCCCCCCATGGCGTTACCGTGTCTGTCGATCAAAAAAGCAGACGAAACTTATAGGCCATAAATTGACTTTTGTAAGGTTAATAACATTACAAAGCCAGATGTGTTTCCTCTTCCCCGAATGAAAAATTGCTTAGATCAGGTGGGGTCTGCCACTCATGTAAGTTTGATCTCCGAAAAGGTCACTGGCAAGTCCCCTTATCTAAGCGAGCACAGGGAATTTATGACAGGACAGACTGCAGAGAAGTCAGGCTGAGGCGGTGAGAGTGGAGTCATGTGACCAACACTGTTTTGAATAAACAAACGTGTGAGCAGCTGATTTGAATGTCAGAAAGCATCAATCAATCAGACTGCAGACCCAGAGCCCAAGACAGACTGTCCAGGAGAACCAGCATCCACAGCACCACACTACTTCCTGTTTCCTGTCTTTCCTGGTCAGCACTGCTGCTGCTGCTCTCTTCTCCACTTCCTGTCTGTGGACCCTGACGGGGGTGTGGCCAAACCCCAGTGGGGTCGGGAGTGTTGCTGTCGGACCTCTGAGCTCTGCTTGGAGCTGCTGCGCTCTGGTTGCTGAGTCACTCCTTCATTTGCCTGCAGAGGCGCCCTTGTGGCTTTGAGGTTTTCAAACATGCGTCAGCTGACGCGGCGAGCAGAACTCTGCTGACATTCCCTCCAGCTGGCGGGACCATCGGACGCTCCATGAGGTCAGACAGCGCACCGTTCCAGAACCCTGCTCTCTGTGAGTGAAAAGGTCCAGAAGGACCAAAGTCTGATAGACGACCAAAGTCAGATCTCTGCGTGCAGCTGGACTTGTTCAGGTTCACTTGAAGACGTTTGGGTGGTCACCTGAGAGTGGTTGGCAGGCTCGTTGCCCTAGCTCCACCTTGGTTGCTTCTTCTTTGTCTGCTGGGTCACATGGTGATGAGCCACCTGTGGCCCGTTTCAGAAATCGGGATTAACAAAAAGCCTGACTTAATTTCTTGTTATTTCAGGAAAACTCTGGATTTTCGGTTTCAGAAAGCAGGTTCAGTGTAACTCTGACTCAGTTGCCATGGTAACAGAGTCCGTGAACCAAACTTGCTCGTGAGCAGGTTTATTCCAAACAAGCCCGAGTTTCTGCTGCTCTTGAAGCTGCAGACTGCCGGGAGAGGAAGATCCACCCCGATTAGATGTTTGATTCAGCCCCGATGGGAACTTCTGAGCGTAACCCATTTATTTTCACCCTGGATAGATAATTTAGCAGAATTCCCAGCCCTCACATCGCTCAGATAAGGAAAAGCTCTCAGCTCGGAGCAAATTCTTTGTATTGTGTTATGTTTACTTTATCTTTATTTATTTTGCAAACTTATATATATATATATATATATATATATATATATATATAAAGTGCCAGCCAGCCCAGACATCTGATGGAAGTGATCCACAGAACCGCAGGTATCAGTTTAATCATTAAAGTGGTTGATATGTGAAAGCAACAGCAGCCAATTACATAGAACTCCTACAAGAAAACCTGTGTGTCTATGTGTCTGTGATTAATGGATGGATTTAGTGAACCAACACTAGGTGGCGCTAGATTATCTCAGCCTTTTTTCTGTTGCTATAATGGAGAACAAATTGAAACATATTCAGAAAACACACGTTTGGAGACATTCATGTATAACAGGCATTTAAGTGTTTGATAGAAACTTTCTTGATCTGAGAGGCTTTCAGATAGACAATATGGATGGTTAAAGGTTTGGCTTTCTCTTTGTTTTGGAGATTCTCTAATTAATTAAATCTAGTTATCTCAGGTTAAATGAAGCGACTGAACGCTGTTTAAAGGACAGGTTAAACACCACAATAGCTTGGATTTAAATCATATCTGACATGTTGGAACTGTATTTTTATATTTCATCTTAGCTTTCTGCCGAGTCCATTTTGTGTCTGTTGGGTTGCACCTGTGGCTCAAACACACGTATAAAATAGAAATGTTGAATGAGATGAACAACCAAGACCAATCATTTCTTTCTTTTTTCATTATATATCTTTCCAGTTAATGATCACTCATGGACTCGGTCAGTAATTTACAGCCACACTATCTCTCTCTTTTCATCACTTTTTTTCCGTGAAAATATGCACATTTTCGGTGTACGAGGTCATGAAATCTTACTCCTCCAACGAGGAGAAGTGTGACCATCAAGGTTTATTTTCACTTGTTGCCATGGTGAATCAGGTTATCTGCGTTCCACTGATCAGGCTTTTTAGATCTCTTTAGTGTAACCCTAAGTCAGAGTTGATTTAACCAACGCTTAATGCGTGTTCTGAAAACCAAAACTCCGAGTTTGTCAGACGCTGAATATTCAGAGTTTGGCAAGCCTGAGATTTGCTTGGAACTCTGTGTTTTGGAATCCCACTTTCTGAAGCCCCAGGTCTGGTGAAATGGTGTGAATGTTTGGATTGTTGACAGAAAGAGTGGAGGACTGCGTTGTCCATGGCTGATAGAAAGTGTCTTAGTCCACCACCTCTGTTTAAAGATGGTTTTCCCAACCTGACCTGGATGGCTTCCTTGACACCCCTCTCAAACCAGCAATCTTCTCTGGCCATGACACATATTTGGCTGTCCTCAAAGGAGTGTCCGCTGTCTTTCAGGTGTAGATAAGATGCTGAATCCTGTTCTGAAGAGGTAGCCCATCTGTGTTGGGCCATTTGTTTATGAAGGGGCTGTTTAGTTTCCCCAATTTACAATTCCTGACATTCCTCCTGGAACTGTCCAGCAGAGACAACACTACTTGTGTCTTGGTGTCTTGTCCTTTGGGTGGAGCAGTTTTTCTCTGAGTGTGTTGAGGGTTTGAACTGTACTGGAATGTCATGTTTTGGGGGGATTCTAGACAGGTAGGGGATAGAAGTGCTGTGGTGTTTTTTCCTCTCCTCTTCTTTGCTGGGGTCTTGTTTTCTGGAGGTCTTGATGAACCCAGTCTGGGTCGCCACATGTTGATAGCGCTGTTTTTAGATGTTCCTGTTCTTTCTTCTTCCCTTGGGTTGTGGTGGATACTTCCTTGGCCCTATGTTGTAGGGTTTTGATGACACCTACCTTGTGTTTCAATGGTTGGTGTGAGTCAAATAGGACAGACAGATGATAGATGACCTGTTAGCTCTGTGGTGCTGTGACCTCGGACCTCCGTCCTTGCTGAAGAACAGAGAAATAATTTACTTTTCTCTCTCCAACAGTGGCGGCGAGGAACATCATGGCGGAGAACCAGACGCAGGCCTCCTACATGTGCTACGAGTTAAGACCCGTCTTACTCATCTCCCACATCTTCTTGGCCTTCAAGGCCATCGTCATCCTCCCCTGCGTTGTGGTGGTTCTACACCTGGGCTACCGGCGCTGGCGGCAGCGGCGCTCTTCTGCCACCACAAGCCACACTGACGTCCTCACCTACAACGCGGCTGTGTTTGACCTGATCTTCCTCGTAGGGATCGTCCTCTACCTCTGTGGCGAGGTCTCTGGTGTCCTGCACCTGAAAACAGTGGCAGACTACATTTACGCCTTTTCAATTCCTGGACCCGTTCTCCTCCATGTCCTGACCTGTTTGGAGCGCTACCTGGCTGTCATCCACCCTGTCACCTACCTGAAGCTGAGACGCTCCCGTGTAACCCAGATCCGGAACGGCTTCCTTATCTGCACCTGGCTGCTGTCTTTGGGCTGGTGCACCGGCGGGCCGATGGCCATAAGTCTTCTTTACATCCCAAATTTCTTATTGTTTGCCTTTGCTTTGGTCGCTGTCACTCTCAGCAGCCTTCGGGTTCTGTTTGTTCTGATCCGTCCAAAGCCGGGGGGCAGGGGCGGGGCCAATCAATCCAAGCTGAGAGCTTTTCAAACCATGATGGTCATCACGGGCATGCTGTGGACCTGGATGATCGGGATTCTGGTCACTCTTGTGGTTGGCAGACACAGCCCTGACATGGTCAGCTGTGTGGTACTGGTCTCTGCATACTGGTTCTCTCTGCCCAGTCACCTGGTTCTGCCCCTGTTGTTTCTCCACAGAGCTGGAAAACTCACCGTTTGCAAAAGTGCTACTGATAATACCACAAACTAGTCTGGGACAGGAAGTCACTAGGGTAGAGGGACAACTAGCTGGGTTGAACTGGAACACCGAGACTTTGACCAGTCTGCTGGGGGAGCAGCACTGGAGCGCCCCCAGAAGGCCGGCTCTGGTATTGGTGAACCGACGGTTTTGCATCATAGAGTAGACTAAGCAGCCCTCCAACCACACCCGACAGACTGGACACACGGAGAGACAGAGGAAGTCACTCCTGTCCACCCATCCATCCAATCCAAACGAATTTTATTTAAAGTGTCAAATCATGACAACATTATCTCAAGACACTTTTCATATTCAAAAAGAGAAGCAGTTTCCAAGGCAGAGCTCCACACTGAGTAAGCCGTTGGTATTGGCAACAGTGTCGAGAAAAAAACTTCCCTTTAACAGGCAGAAACCTCAAGCAGAACCAGACTCGATGTAGACGGCCATCTGCTGTAACCGCCTGGGAGGGAGAAGAGGAGAGGAGAGATGGTGAGAGAAACAGCAGGGAGGTGGCAAAAGAGAGGAAAAGGGAGGGGGGAGATGAGACATTGAGCAGAAGTTGCAGGATCCAGGCAGTGTCAGAGATCAGACGTGGAACCCAAATGCAGCACACGAGCACTGAACTCCAGTGTATGACTTTATTTAAGCGAGTAAAAAAACAGTGACAATGTCAGAACTCTCTTATACCGAGCAGGCGTGGGCGATCCACGGACGCAGCTCCGTGCGACGTAGAAAATCCGGAGCAATAATCTGCAGGTGAGTATTCCTCCAGAGAAGAGAGGTCCCGTAGTGTGGCTCAGAAAGTTGAAGTCTGTTAAGGAGCAGGCAGAGACAAAAACAGTCCAGAACCAGAGTCGAGTACCAGGGGAGAGACAATCGAGGCAGGTCGAAAACAGGCAGGGTCAAAAACGGGAAAACAGTCCGAGAATAAGAGAGTCTGGCATGGAGCACAAAACACTCTGGCGAGGAAGAGACGCCAGAGCGATGCTTAAATGCAGCGACATCAGGTATGCGTGAATGCATGAGTCCCATGTGTGGTGCATTGTCCTGATTGCCACCATGACAGGCAGGGCCATTGAGAGGGTTCTGGATCCAGCAGCAGTTCCAGGCCTCAGGAGGGTGGAGGTAGGAGATCCAGTGACATGCCCTGGAAGTGCTGTAAAGAGATGGAGCAGAAGAGCTCCAGGGGAGAGGGTGGGTTAGTACTGAAGTGGGCATGGTGAGTGGTCCCCCCCCCCCGCTCTGAAAGCTTGGTGTCTAAGAGATCTCTCCCAGCAGAGCCCAAACAATCGTAGCTATAGGCTTTGGCCAAAAGCAGGGTTTGAAGTCTACTCTCAAACATAGAGACGGTGTCTGCGGCCTGGACTGATGCTGGTAAGTGGTTCCACAGCAGAGGAGCTTGATAGCTGAAGGCTCTGGCTCCATGTCTACATTTGGAGACTTGTGGCATTACCAGTAAATCTGAATCTAAGGAATGTAGCGTCCTAGAGGGCTGATAAGGATTAATTAGATCAGCAATATATGGTGGTGCCAGACCATGCACAGCTTTGTAGGTTAGGAGGAGGATCTTAAATTCTACTCTAAATTTTATTGGAAGCCAATGTAGGGAGATCAACACAGGTGAAATGTGGTCACGCCTCTTTTTTGGTCAGAACATGAGCTGCAGAGGTCTGAATGAGCTGTAGAGTTCTGAAGGACTTTTTTGGGCATCCTGATAAGAGAGTTGCAGTAATCCAGATGGATGAGCTTCTCAGCAGCATCCAAGGAATGGACGGGCCTGATTTCTGCAACGTTACTAAGGTGGATGTAAGCGGTCTTCTAGATTTGTTTTATGTGTTTTAAAAGACAGGTCGTGACCGAAGCTAACACCCAGGGTCTTTACAGTGTTGCTAGAGCACATGTGTCAAAGTCAAGGACCACGGGCCAGATCCAGCCCATGAATGAGTTCTCTCTGGCCCGCGGGATGATATTTAATTACTATTAAAACTGGCCCGCAGTATAATGTGCCCGCAGCACCATAATACTACAAGTCCCAAGATACACTGCAAGTGCATTGCCACGTATCGAGTCCCCGCGAGCGAGCGCGATCCTGCGTCTTCTCTTCACTTCAGTACTAGTTATAAGCAACAGTGCACTCACAGTGGAAGCCTAAACATCCATCCATCCATCCATCCATCCATCCTCTCCCGCTTATCCGTGGTCGGGTCACGGGGGCAGCAGCCTCAGCAGGGAAGCCCAGACTTCCCTCTCCCCAGCTA